>QLNU02006701.1:0-21988 GCA_006491805.2 Dysdera silvatica | reverse complement strand
TTTATGTTTATATTTTATAGTTTGTATTGTACTGTATATATATTGTGTTATAATTTGTGTAGTATGCATCTTAGGTTGTATTTTTCGGTTGTTATGGTGAAGTTACGTAATTGGTTTTCCTCGTGCAACTGGAGTCGTACCCGTATAGGAAAAAAATTTGCTTGCGTCACGTGTGTACGCAGTGAAGTTTTTTTTTATCTGGAGTGGAGACGATATATCGTGAACCGTTATTCGCGATACGTTAGTAAAGTGGAAATTAATACGGGAATAACATTTATATTAAAGGAATCTTTGCGGAAAATGATCGTTTCGGGTTGGGAGATGAATTAGGCTTGGGTATAGGGAACACGGTGGTGGCAAATTTAGCTTGTATTCCAAACAGAAGTTATCGCAAAAATTGCGCCACGAAAAAAAGTTACAGAAAAATGACACGCTATATAAATGTTGAAACTGCGCCGGAGTCATATGTCGTTAGGCTGTAAAAATCGAAGAGAAAACTTAAGGAGGGTGGGACGAATTCTGAGGTTTCGTGGGGCCGAACGGGCAAATGAAACCGCAGGTCGAGTAGTGTGTAAGATAGGAGAAAAGGAGGTGATCATGTCCATCAACTGTTTCTAGCCAATTTCAACTTTGAACAATTCTTTCCTCCAATCACCTAATTTGAAATTGGCTAGAAATAGTTGATGGACGTGATGTGAGATTTTTTGAGGGGAGAGCAGGGTCGGATCTCCGTTGAGAAGGGTCGGAGGGGATTCCAAATCGGATCTTCGAAGTGAGAGGTCGTAGCGAATTTAGACTAGCTCTCGGTGGAAGGCGAAGGTGAGTCGGCGAATGTTCGAGATAAATATCGTCGATGAGAGAAAGTTTGTAGATTATGATTAAGATTATTTAAACTAGCGCGAGCCCTAAAGTCGCTGTCAGATGGTGGAAACATTTTCCAGACCCAGCGTACAAAAATTCTTACCTATTTAGTTTTGGCTGCGACAGAATTGGAGCAGTAGCACCCGAATCGTTTCTTCGGCGCATAAGAGAGCGAGCATCTTTCACTGGAGCCACATTTGCCGGATCATTTCCAGAGACGATTCCTGGCATCACATTTGACGGAGCAGTTCACGAGGCGATTTCTGGAGCCACATTTGCCGGACCAGTTCACGAGACAATTCGTCGAGCCACGTTTTTTCCGGACCGGTCACCCGAGCGTTTTCCTCTGAGGGTAGGAAGGACGTAGGTGGATGGTGGAGGAGAAACCTGTAACCTGCGTTTTATTTCTCTTTTACGTTTGATATGAGGTGTCTCGCGGCCCTGTAATAAAGTGATAATCCGTAGAGCCATGTCTGGAGTAAAGTAGGCGCTGAATCAGCGAAGATAAGGTTTTTAAATTATGCAGTAAGCATTTTTTATTGCAAAAATATTTGTATTGCATTTAAATATTGGAACGATATTGCATGTATACATTAAGTGAAATAAGTGTTTTAAAGTATGTGTTTAAATTAACTGTATCTGTTTTTACGGTGTAATCCGGGGCTCAGCTCATAATCATTGTTCTGTCATGCAACGAGCGTGAAAACCTTAGTATATTGTCGTTAACGCTTCCTGCTGCATTGAATATGGAAGACTCAGTTCCTTATTGTATAGCAACGTTTATTTGTATACTGGATCATGATAGTTCTGTCAATCAAGATATATTAGAGAAAATGTTATTTGTGATTTCAAATAATCTTATGTCTATCTTAGCTTTAGTTCTTCACTAGCTATTTACGTAAATAGGTATAACCGTACCCTATTCATTGACATTGGTCACATTTATTCAATAACCGTTTGTTTAAAATTCTTAATATTTAGCATATTAGTAATAGACGAAGTAAGCATTCTCTATATTAGTATATCATTTTATACTATAGTCGTTTAATGATTAGTGTGAACTAGTCATTCGCGATATCAGTAACATGCTGCGCTATATTATATTCAAATGTCACATTAGTTTCCCAAAATAATTTCGATTTATGATAAACGTTATAACATGTTAAGGTATTATTACCCTCCGCAGGGATAACACAATTGCCAAATATGGTCAACACAAGAAAGCCTCCGGGGCGAGAATTTTGTGAGTTTTCGTGGGGAATAAATACGTGGTGGCAAAAATTGGTATAATAAATTCAATATAATAAATACAATAATAATAATAAAGGCAATTGTGTTATCCCTGCGGAGGGTAATAATACCTTAACATCTTTACATACGGAGAAAGAGAGCGTTGTTTCCTGTCCTCATTCGTCTAGCGGTCCAAGACACTCCGGGCTAAACGGAGGGACCCTGGTTCGAATCCAGGATGGGGAAAGCGTCTCTTTTTCTCCAAAATTACACAAGCTCTAGTTTGAGCTGTAATTAATACGTGGGTGGCAAAAATTATAGTATAATAAATTCCCCCACGAAAACTCACAAAAATCTCGCCCCGGAGGCTTTCTTGTGTTGACCATATTTGGCAATTGTGTTATCCCTGCGGAGGGTAATAATACCTTAACATCTTTACATACGGAGAAAGAGAGCGTTGTTTCCTGTCCTCATTCGTCTAGCGGTCCAAGACACTCCGGGCTAAACGGAGGGACCCTGGTTCGAATCCAGGACGGAGAAGCGTCTCTTTTTCTCCAAAATCAATAAGCACTAGTTTGAGCTATAATCTATACGTGGGTGGCAAAAATTATAGTATAATTTAATATATGCTTTCAGCAATTTTGCGAAACTGAGCTACAAATCATCGAATTCTCCCTTCAACTTTCGTGTTCATTACGTTATGTTTGCGTAGTACTTATAACCTTTTATCGAAGATGTTTTGGTTTTTGCGAATAGAAAAATTTTATGACCGTAATTATCGGATTTCGATAATACTGTGGCCAAAAATTCGTTGAGACGAGATATGACGTCTTCATTTTGACCCCACTTATCTGAAGTAAACAGTAAATGTTGGATAATCTCAGCTCGGATTAAAAATGATGAAGAAATGCAAGATATGGCAAAAATATTTAAATAAAAGACATAAAATTAAACCACGGAGATGATGTATTTTATATTATGAAATTCTCGTAAAAAATGCGGAAGGCACTCCTAAAGAAAAGTTTATTTATCAGAGGCACCGCCGGGAATAGTCTATCAGTTATACAATATCGCGAGAGCGATTCTGCGAGCATTTATGTTTGAATACCACGAAATTAGTAATATGCGGTTTTTCATTTACAAAATACAGTTTCCAATGAAATTATATTTCGTCACTTTTTATATGCTTTTAAATTTTCGTAATAACTCAAGAATGGATACAATATTTAAGAATTGATTTTGAATTGTGACTGGTCTATCTAACAAATTAGTTTTTAAAGAAATTACCAAATTGCAAAAATATTCAAAATCAGAATATGGAAAATGTGTATACTTAAATTATTTCATATAAATAGGTACTATTAATATGTTCCTGTGTAACATGATTTACGTCGGACAATAGACCAAAAATTCTGTTTGCATAGAAATTAGTATTGCTATCTATAGGCAAATGTATTTTTAATTAACGCACCATTCGTGGAGGCGTAATGATGCTGATTTTGCAGCCAAAATTATTATACAGAAAAAGACCAACACGAGAATGCATTCAGAAGTGTGTGATCAATCTCACACAAACATTGAAACAACTGGTTTACCAATGAAAATAACGCTTACAAAGGGATAGTTAAATTCCGTGAAAGTTGTTAAAAGGAAAACTGTAAAAGATACGCTGCGAATTCCTTTAACTGCCCTGGATGCAATGAGAGCTACACTGATCCTAAGCAGGAAGACGGGACTCAATGTATTGTATAATATTTTGATTTTTTTGGATTCAATGTAGACGGGATTCAATATATTGTATAATATTTTGATTTTTATTAGATTTAATGTATTGTAGTTGAGCGAATACATTTGCGATTACTGCTAAAACGCTTTATGGGAATATGGTTTACGAATTGTGTTCACCGACTTGCCCCATATGGTTCGTCATCATGATCCTGGTATACGGCAAGACAAGGAATTGTGTTTCTTTTCTTTTTTTTATATTATGCAGTTGCAGTTTTCTTATTTCAATGTACGTGGCCCTCAGATCTGTCATAAACCCAATTATATCCTTGCGTTATTAATATATTTCCAGGTGTCTGTTCCTTGAATGGTATTGCTGTATGCGTTGGAGTAGAGTACGGCAAAGTTCAGGTTATTCATAGATAATTCGAATACGCCGACTCCGACTGAATTCTGGTATTGGGACAAGTGTGTTTAGTAGTGGCACAGCAACGTTCAGCTTATTCATAAATAATTCGATTGCGCATCTACATCGAAGATATTCTTGTATTGCTGCAGGTCATTTGGGTAGTGGCGCAGCGACGTTCAGCTGTCCCAGAGATAACTTTACATCGCATAGACAACCTGTGAACCCTCGTGGCTTGAAAGAACACAATAAGTGGCGCAGCGGCATCCCAGTTTCCAGTCTACACTGTATCCCATTCGGCATCAGCCGTACTGAGGACTTCGTACACACCGCTCGCTCCGGAGGTCACTCCGGCTTTTAATTGCAGCAACTTCAGACGACGGCCAACGGATACCTGAACGTGAGTCACTTTCCATTTCCCTCACTAAATAGGGGGTGTACCATTCACTGCGTTATTTTACCAGCATATTGGTTTAATTGTAACAAGGCCATAAGGTAACAATAAGTTACATTAGTAAGTTCATATTCCTCGATGCCCATACTTACTATTTCGTATTGTAGCATTGTATCTAGAATTTAAATTTACGGAGTAAATTAACGTTGAGCTCTGATCGTTACCAAAGGTAACATAGACGCAAATACCTCCTGTTAATAATCATTGATATATTTAGAGTCCATATTTATTGTCAGAGATCCAACAAACAGAATACCCCTGAGTTTCCTGAAATTATTCCGGAGATTGTAGTGCATATGTAGTTTGGTATATTAGAAATCATTAAATTGTTTAGTTTGTTTAACTGGCATTTTCTTCAGTCTTTATTTAAACCTATAGTGAGTTACGGCTAAATTCCGGATGCTCTTGGTTGTCAACAAGTAGAGTTTAAATATATTAACCAAAATTAAATAATGGTGATTTGACAGAAATTTTTGCGTTATTTTAAGTTGAATACACATTATTACGGATCATAACCATATGTATTAAATTAACGGAGTTAGAGTTTCAGATTCATTGGATGCAGTTCTCAAAAACATTGACATCGGCTAAATAGTACATCTAAATAATTATAGTATAACACAAAATATTGAGAGGCACACTGTCAAAAACATATAAAACTGATTCCATCTGCCCATCATAGGACAACCTTATCAGAAAATATAAGTTCAATAGGTTAAAAAAAGTAGTGAATTTAAGATTTAAAAATATAGTGAATTTAAGATTTAAAAAAACATAAAGTAAAACATTTAATAATTATATCGACTGAGATAGTTTTACCAGCCTTAATATATAAATAGGTTGTTTTGTGTTTATAGCGTAAGGACGGCAATGGTCTTTCTGAGTCTAAATAGATAGATAGGTCACTTGTAAAACATTATTTTAGCCGGTACATAAATCATAATAAAGTTAAAAATGTTTTGTAGTGCCTTTTGAAATCGTAAAAACATAGTTACAGGTCAAAAAACTTCTGTTACAAATAAGAAAATATGTTCATATGATTGATAAAATTATAAAGTCATTTTAGACAATATGTGGAATCAATTTTGTACATTAGAAGGTTAATTTAATTAATTTCATTATCCGTTAACATAAATAATATTAATTGTGTTAAAGTAAAAGTTTCAATCCCAATGGTCGGAGATCTTAAAAGCATTGAAATCAACTAAATAGTATATCTGAATAATTACAGCACTACCCCAGACACTGAGAGACAAACTCTGAAAAACATAAAGAAGAATCCATCTGCCTATCATTATCGAAGAAATATATAGGGTTTCAAATGATAAAAAAAAGTAAATCTGGTTAGAGGTCAAAAGGATTTTTAGACAATTATATTAAGTCAAATAACTTTACTAACTCGAATATATAAGAAGATTATTATATCTTGATAGCGCGTGGCGCAAGCTCAACAAGGGTCACTCAACGTCTAAACCAAGAGATCTCCATCCACCACTCAGTAAGACATCATTTGGAAACGTATTTCCAACCACCAAAAAAATGTTTGTGAGCTGTTTTGCGCCACCTTATGTCAAATATTTTTGTTACAGATCAGAGACAGCTTAGTGACAAATAAATAAATACATTTAGATGATTGGTAAAACCATAATGTGATTTCTAATTCTGTATGAAATCAAAATTCAACGCAAAAAGGCTAACTGAGGTTTCATTATACGTCACTGTAATTAAGGTCAGTTGTAATAAATTAGCATAATTAAAGTTTCAGCCTCAATGGGTGAAGATCTCAAAATTAATGGAATCAGCTAAATAACATATTTCAATTACTACAGAACTACAACAGATATTGAGAGGCATATTCTTTAAAGATTTAAGGATTCCATTTACGCATCATGGGACAATATTACCAAAAATATTTTTGTGGCGCAAGGGCAAGAAGGGTCATTTTGTATCGAAATAAATAGATCTTCATCCGCCTGGCAGTGAAACATGAGTTGAAAGCATAATTTTAAGAGGTACGTACATGGGAATAAAAGTAAAAAATGTTTGTTGGACATTTCAGCGTCATTTAAATCGTATATACATTGCTATAGACCAAAGCAAGCATGGCACAAACAAGTTTGCTCAGATGATTGAGAAAAAACAAGTTTATTCCTCGTACTGTATGAGATCAATATTTTCCTTTAATAGGTTAATTCAGTCAGTTTTACAATAGATCATTATAAACCCTTTAATTTATATGTATGAGTGTTAAATTATGGGACCTATTGTTTTAGTCAAAGTGGATGGAGATCTCAAAAACATTGAAATCAGCCAAACAGTTTAACTTGACAAGTAGAGCAATATTCCAAACACTGAGAATTACACCACTAAATCATCAAAAAAGAACAATATTACCAATAACTACAGTTTCAAACTGTAGATCATAATCTTACTATTATATATGATCCAAGAACAAAGAGAATGACGTGATCATTATGATATTCACGATATGCTATCATGGAAATTTAAATTAATAATTTAGAGACTTATGTCAACACCGTCAGATCTCCACATTAGACAATAGAAGCAAGGTTAATATGTTAAAATCAAGGAAAAAATAACTGGACGCAAACCTCAATGTATGAAGCAGGCAAGTAGTACATCATAAGTATTGAAGGAAAAAGATGCATTCAATAACGCTAAAAATAAATTATTATTCAAGGTTTTCAGTACAGCTGCGAATATCTGTTAATGATCTAAATACACGCTTCACACCCTGAGCCGAAAGTAAGTAAATGTTACCCATCTGGGTGAAGCATTGCATTCCGTTAGCACGTAATTCATTATAAAATTCCATACGTCCAGGTTTTAGACTTTAAGTTATGACCAGTCCGGTACCCTTTAAGACTTGTTTGACCCTGTAGACATCATCACGCTGAGACATCTTTAAGAACTTAGCAATAATTGGTCTAGATGTCCCGTCACGCACACGATCCCGTCTTAATCTACCCCACGATGTGCAATCATCAAGTCTTCAGCCTCTATGTTTAAATTCAGCTTATCCTTGAATACGTTAATCATATCAGTTGGTGGATCCTCACTATCCCCCTCAGGGATTCCGTGAATTAACAGATATGGACTTCCGGTGTATTGTTGATGGCTTTCGAACTCATTCTGAAGGTCAAGTAGTGATTTTTTTAACATTTTGATCCTGGCCGCTCAATTATCTATTTCCATGGTACAATCACCCCGTAGTTTCTTTATTTCATTATCTATTGCCATACGTAGTTCTTTCTTTTGAGGACCAAAATCTTTGTCAAGATCAGTGATGAGATGTTTATGAGTGGAAATAATTTTGAAGTCGATTTTATCATTAAGCGATTTTTTTAAATCTTCTGTGTAACTATCCCATCGGTAACGAAGAAAGAAAAGTTCATTTAATACCAGACATACCTGCAGGTACTACAGGTAGGATAATCAGGTAATCAGGTATATTAATGTACCTGATTAGTTGACGAGGTGGTGGACCTTTGCTTACTAGGTGGCATAAGGTTGTCTGAATCCAACGTCGAAACTGTCGATATTTAGCCCACAATGTAGGCTCCCAAAGCCTCCCCTTACCTCTGGAATATATTAATTACATTAATATATTCCAGATTTAAGTTGGATAAAATAAACTTTAATAGAAAATCAAATGATAAGAACAGTAAGCCCATGGTAAATTCTTGCGTAAAATCTTGCGGTGGGTTACTATGGCCTTCTACCGGCGAAAGGTATTATATATATATATATATATTACAGATAAAATTTTACAAAACTGAAATCACTCGGGTACTTACCCGATAGTTCAGCTATCAAATTTATAATTTCTTCAGCCGTTAGAGGCTTATTATTTTGCACTTTTCTTTTCTTTTGGCATGAAAGCCCTGCAGAACTATCGTTTGCACAACATATGTTACAAGATTATTTTTGCAATAAGTAATAAGGCAATAAATTCGAAAATACAAACAATTACAACTAGATTCTGATCTTAACTCCACGTCAATACCAAAAAATATACCCAAAACGTAATGTCAATTGAACTGGATAATAAACATTGAGGCCGTGCTTTTCCCGCGCTGGCGCAGGACTGACTACTGAGGAACCACGCCACACCACGCGCCAGCCCGTTATTGGCAATTCAGCGATAACGCCGTATCACACGCTATCGCAAACTGGGCAGTCAATGTGTTAAATAAACATGAGATACGCAATCGTAAGCAATAACCTCAAGCATGAGACGTGTAATCTTCATGCAAAAACCTTAAGCATAAAACCTGTATTCTTGATGTAATAAGCTTAAGCATAAGCCCTGTAAGCCTAAACATTATAAGGTGATGCGCAAGATGCGTAAGTTTATAGCAATGCGTTTAAATATAAGATATCTAAAAAAGTTTTCCGACTAACTGCTCACTATATTCTCGGTGCTTGGTTCCCTCGGACAAAGGAAATTAAGAGTTCTCGGTAAGAACCTGTGTGCCAAGGTAAATACAACAAGCTAAATAAAAGAGAAAAAGGTGCTTGCTATCTAAAACTCAAATTTTGGTGTTTTAAAGGGTCAGAATAAATTAAGCACTTTGAGGTAATATAAGGTGAAGTAATAATATTAATAACACCGAACAAACAGAATTAGGGAAACGACATTGCATATCCATATTGTAGGTCGAAATGGATACGCAAAATCATAGTTTCTTGCTAACAGTCCAGCTTTCATGGTCATGAACGTGTCAATGTCCACGATGTATGAGAAAGCAAGGCCAGTTACTTTCGACCCGGGATATAAACCTACTCTGTCGAGTGCCAAGTCGGTTTCCTTTTTTCTAGTATCCACACCCAACCACTCCACTTTCCATTTGCATTTGAACTATCCCATACCTCTTTCCTTGGACACACAAATTCACGTTCAAATTTCATACATCTTGAGAGAATTTCTAATAACTCGAATTCAATGCAATTTGCCACGGCAGATTTTTCATCTGCCAATTTTAGACATATGCATGGACACATGTGATTCATTACCGAACGAGACATGCAAGATCGCCCGTAGTTTCCAAATGAAGGTAACCCAAACAATTTTGAATCGTTTCTGTTTTTGTAGTGCAAAGGTTAATTTGTTTTTAAATATTACGGGTTCTATTCAGACAGCCAATGCAAGGATCATACATTTAAGTTTAGAATATTGAAATACAGCAAAGCAATCGGCGTTTCTGATTAAATAATTTTAGGTGTATGAATTTCTCATATTTAAACACACTAGAAAAAAATAGAAAATGCATGCTATAAAAACATCCAATTTGGTGGAATAAACAGAGATTAAATGAAATAATTTCAGTTAGTACAAAATTTATATCTATAAAGTAACAGCTTCGTAATGTGCTCTTCTTAAATGGCGTATTTCGCATGTACGCTGAGAAATAATTTTGACTGCAAGAGTCTTCATTTTTCATGCCTATTTCGAATATGTTCTGCATAAGCGCCTGAACAAAATTTAAGAAGTGCGGGAAGATATCAAATCAGGAAACCACTTACAGAATTCTTGATCTTGAATCTTCTATGACGACTTTTAGACCTGGTGATTATCTCAAATAATAGAACGACAAAGGAAATTGCGAGACCGATAAACAATATTTCAAAAACCCCGGATAAATCCTTGATTGAGATGGGTCTCAAAGAGTGATCGTGATTGGTACGAATCTTTGCCTTCAAACCAAGTTTAAAAATCTTGTCATTCAATATTTTCTGGTAAATACCAGATTGGTGCAGCCGAATAATCGCCTTATTAAAATTTTTGGTGAAGCGGAATTTCTTTCTGAAGAGAACAGAGACTGGGGCTATACCCAATGCGTCATCTGATGTAAAAATATTATGGCCATGCCCGTGGCCTATAATAGACAAATCATATCTCGGTCCGATGTAAGCGTAACCACCGTTGACCATTTGAATTACCTCAGTAGGTGATTTTGCTAACGCCTTTGGATATTTACGAAGATTTGTCCCCAAATCTGTTAATAGTTGTGTCTCTGGATGTTCAATAGTATCTGCCAAATACGAACCTTTCCAGGTGGTAACTTTGACTCTGCCTGTTCGACTTTCTACAGCAAGTTCTTCCATAGTTTCAATCTGTTTTTCCATCAAAGGTGCCATTAGAAATGACAGAAGTAAACCAGTGAAACAAAACATCAATACTCGAAGCGGAAATGCCCATAAAACAAAAAGAGTTCTGACTGCAACTTTATCGAAACCTTTTGTGATGACTCCATTTCCGATCAACATTTCTGCGGAAGAAACAATGTTCACCAAGGAGGTATAAATTCTCTTGAAATTGACGAATCTAACATGACGAAGTAGTAATAAAAACGGCGAACAAACAATTATGGAAACTAATATGCATATCCATACTGAAAGTTGAAACGGATAAGCAAAATAATACTTCGTTGCCAAGCGTCCAGCTTTCTTGATCATGAATGTGTCAATGTCCATGTCGTACGGGAAAGCAAAGTCAACTACTTTCGACCTGGAATATGTTAAGGCTATCCTGTCGAGTGCTAAATCGGCTTCATTCCTGTGTAGCATTCCCACCATGCCGTTCCAACTTCCATTTGCATTTGCTGTACCCCATGCCCCGTCTGTTGGGCATACCAGTTCGTATGTGAAGTTCAAAAAATTGGATAAAATTTCTAATAACTCGAATTCTGTGCCACTTACGTCGACATATTTGTCATCCGGCAATTTTAGTACTGAAAAAAAGTGAGTAAAATTCACAACTGCAACTCTAAAGCGCATCTCCATACTCATTAGCGAAACAACGTTTCAACTGCTTCACATTAAATTATAAATCGAAACACTTCGTAGCCTTTTGACTTTGTTTCCTTTCAATTCTCCGTTGCTACTAACAACAATATGCTCAACAACCTGTTGCGTCCCGGGAATACCAATGTCCCATTGTCTGCAAAAGATAATTAAAATTTATTAGTTTTATGGTAAAGCCTGTAAACCAATTACACAATAACTTTTGCCGCCACGTGTATGTAGATCTAAACTGGAGCTTTTTTTTTTTGAAGAAAAAGAGACGTCGTCCCCTTCATGGATTCGTACCCGTGTCCCTCTGTTTAGTCCGGAGTGTCTTCGGCCGCTAGACGAACGAGGACAGGAAACAACGCTCTCTTTCTCCGTATATAAGGATGTATGATATTATTACCCTTCGCAGGGATAACACAATTGCCAAATATGGTCAACACAGAAAAGCCTCCGGGGCGAGATTTTTGTGAGTTTTTCGTGGGGGAATTTATTATACAATAATTTTCGTATTACGTTCGGAGGCAAAAATTATTGTACAATAAATTCCCCCACTAAAAACTCACAAAAATCTCGCCCCCGAGGCTTTTCTATGTTGACCATTTGACCATATTTGGAAATTGCGTTATCACTGTGAAGTGTAATAATATCATACATCCTTATATACGGAGAAAGAGAGCGTTGTTTCCTGTCTTCATTCATCTAGCGGTCTAAGACACTATAGGCTAAACGGAGGGACCCTAGTTTGAATCCAGGATGATTACGGCATCTATTTTAGAACTGCATACACGTGTAAGGCAAAAATTATAGTATAATAAATTCCCCCACGAAAATCTCACAAAAATATCGCACAGGAGGCTTTTCTGTGGTGACCGTATTGGGCAATTGTGTTACCCCTGTGAAGGGTAATTATATCATACATTGTGAGCGAAATTGCATAAAGTTAACGTTTCCACAACAAAAGTTTCAAATCTAATGTGTTTTTCTTCTAATTTTGTGTTCATTGATATTATGAGTGCTTAATTTACATTGATTTATTTGAAGGTTGCTTTCTCTATGCTAATGCAAATCAAAATCTCTTACTGAAAATATCGGTATTTCGATAATACCCTTGCAAATGATTCGGTAGCACGATATATAAGGGCTTAATTTCTGTAAAAAAAGTCTCTCCGTTTTTATATGCAATTTGTGTGATCAATATTTTTAAGAGACTGCCTTCTCTTACTTTATGATGTTTAAAATGCGAATTGAAATTTTTATAAGCGTTATATTTCGTTAATTGTATACGATCCTACTTTTCTGGAACAATTGGTGCAACGTGCTGTACTGGTGCTTGAAAAGATATTTTGGGTTGTTATCTGCATTTGATTTTGTCTAACAATATTTTATAAGACATTGTCTATTGAAAATGTTGTGCAAAGTAATTTGATAGAAGTTACGTTATTTAAAAACCAATAATTTAAACCAAATAGGAATTTATTTTCAATTCACGTCATATATCTTTTTATTTTGTAAATACACACAGTTAGGAATTTAACTATTAGTTGTGTATCTTGCTATTGTATACCGTAAGAAGGATAGATATTCATTTTGTTCTGTACATCTTTAAGAATTATAACGCTTTATCTTTATAATAAAAAGAATTAGTTTGTAAAATAATAAAATAACATGGAACCCAATTTGGCCCGTTTGAACGAGTAACTAGCTGGTATATAAAAACTTAGCGGGTTTGGGTTTGTGCTGGTATTGAAAAATTTAATTAACGTCTTATGTCGCTAATATATACTATTAGCAATATAAAACTACGTCTTATTAGAGCTTTACTTTAGCAGGAAGAAGAAGAAATATTTTAAAATAAAGAGGAAATATTTCGTATAGCGGAGTGTAGTAGGACAACACGCTTGTTCTTAAACATTTATCAAGAAGGAAACGTATACATGCCCGTCTATCTGCAATTTTGCGCCTTTCTTATAATTATAGCACCTGCTATACGAGACGAACGTTCCTTGGAAAATGATGTGAATTAAGTGTATCAATAAGATTATATCTCAGTGATATTTATATGTGTTATGCGAAAACGTATTCTTAGGTATGTGATAAAAGCTATTTACCACAGTTTAGGAATATAGACAGAAATTTCTAGCGCATTTTCGTTTTATGACCGTCGGGGGATACAGTTTCTTTAAAAATTGTTATAAATCGTTAAAAATACGCATATTGTTTCGGTTATTATTCCTCGCAATAAACATAAAGTGCTTGCGAATTTAAAGGTTTGTTTGAAACGTTTTCTTTAATTTTTTTTATATTTTGAAAAAAATGCGTTCTTCATAATAAAAAGAAAATTTGAAGAAAGAAAAATAAACGGTTTCTAGTTTATAACTTTTCATCTGTTTAAGGGATTTCCTACCAATGCCAACATTAATAAATATACCTTTTACAATAAGTTCATTTATACTCCGCGTGTGTAGTTAAGATTGAAAAAAAATTACAGTCGAACCTTGTTAAGGCGAACACAATTAAGACGAATTACTTTTAAAAAGAACGGTTTTCTGAACTCCCGTCAGATTCTAAAGCATACTACCCTTCCCGTGTAATAAGAATTACTGTTAATACGAACAGATTTCCGATCACCTTGGCGTTCTTCTTAACGAAGTTTGACTGACATAAAATTTTCATTTATATGTACGGAATTTAACCATATAAATAATGAAAGAAGTTTTGAATTCGTCGGAAGAAAGCAAAAAACTAGGTAAGGGCGAAAAGTCTAAAATTGGTGCAAAATTTTTCTGTGCCCGCTTTAGTGCAACTAGGCACGATTGGAAGTATCAGAAGATTGTGAAGTTTATCAGGAGATGATATCCACGGTTAGAGCGAATGTTGGTGGGGTCACAATGCACTGTTTGATTGATACGGGGGCCCGCAGGTGTTCCTGGCTAAAAGAATTCCGGTTCCTTTATGGAGAAGCTAGAGAGTGAGTTGGCAACGAGGCTATTACGACGATAATAACAGCAAACGTTTTTTCACTACTCGCACATTAAAATAAAATTGTTAGTTATGTTCATGTGAAAGTACTTGTTTGTTAATAAGCAAATAGCTTATCAATAGATGCATATAATAAATGTATTATATTAAATAAGAAATACATTTATACTCTTCATTAATACATAGCAGCTTAGTTGATATTTAATAAAAGCCTTGATCCCAAACACGTGAAAGCATTTTTGGCCATTTCCATTCCCTCTGTAGGTAATGGTGCAGTAGCCAATAGATATTTTCCGATATTTTCTTTCAAGTCTCTTAATGTTTGATAAATATTATTACCCTTCACAGGGATAACACAATTGCCAAATAATGGTCAAAACAGAAAAGCATCTGGGGCGATATTTTTGTGAGTTTTGCGTAAATTGATGATTTTTGTTGTACGTAAATTGACAATTTGGAAAATCGACGATTTTTGGTGAATTTTACGTAGTTTTTTATACGTGGGTGGCAAAAATTATTGTATACTCTTAATAATAGTTGTGTGTCTGGATGTTGCATAAGGGTAATAAGATACGCACCTTTCATGCTGGTCACTTTGATTCAGATGCTGCGACTTGCTGATGAAAGTTGTTCCAAAGATTCAATTTGTTTTTCAATCAGAGGTGTCATTAAAAACAACAGAAGCAGACCAGTGAAGCCGAATATCAATATTCGAAACGGTAGAGCGCATAACGTGAAAAACTTCTTACTGCAACCCTGTTGAATCCTTTGGTGATATCTCCACTTCCGATCAAGATTCCTGCGGAAGAAATCGGTTTTAGCAAAAAAGATATAAATATACTGCGAGCTGATTAAATTTAGGTGCCGAAGTAGTAATAAAAGTGCAGAACAAGCCATTATGGAAAAGGCTAGGCATATCTATATTGACAGTTGAAACGGATAAGCAAAATAATAATTTGTTGCCAAGAGTCCGGTTTCCTTGAACATAAATGTAATAACGTCCACGTCGTACGGAAAGGAGAAATCTATTACTTCTCACCTTGGATAAGTTATAATCGTTCTCGTAATAGCCAAATCGACTTACTTTCTTTGTAGCTTTCCTATCAAACCATTCCTACTTCTATTTGCATCAACCCGACCCCACGTTCCTTCTCTATACATCACAAGCATTATGTATGCATCACATATACGAGTACTCATTCATTCATTCATTCATTCATACATACATTTCATTAATTCATACATTTAATTAATTCATACATTTCATAAATTCATACATTTCATTAATTCATAAATTTCATTAATTCATACTCATATATACATACTTATATATACATGCGTTTCTTTCCCTTATGAGAAAATATTTTGGAAAAAAATGTAAAAGAAACTTGACCTGGGCTGCGATAATACTAAATAACTACTTAAAAAGAAAATCTGGCGTAGCCTTCAAAATTGTCGAAAATTCGCCAAATATCTATGCTAAAAGTTCATTTTTCATATTAATTTTTTTTATACTATTTAAATTAGCTGAGACATAAGTTCTTATTTTTATCCGTTGAATACGATGATCATTCATAATTTTACAGACTTCAAACCTGTTTTTGCTCACATACAGTGCGATTAATATACATCAAACCTGGCGAAAAAAGTGTAATTTTTGGATTTCAAATATTCATAAAAAAATTGCTATATCATTTTAGCAGACAAATGATTATATATTCGTGATCAAGAAGTCAAGCACTATCATCTCCCGCAGGTAAGTCTGATCTCAAAGTGCAGTGAACAGCGAAAGGGGTTCCCTTGTTAGTGCAATAATGCGCGAATACAACAGCTCTTTTTATACGATTTTGAATTAAATAAGCCGAAGGAAAAAGCGCTTTACTTTTATTAGACGGTTAAAGTTAACGCACGCATTCGAAATTCTTTAGATTTTAAGTTTTCAATTTTCTATTTCAAAATCGTGTAAAAAGACCGCGAAAAAATGAGTTCTGTGTAAATAAAGTACTTTGAACTTATATATACAAATTATATATATACAAATTTCTTAAAAAATCTTATACACACAAATTATAGAAATAAATGTAAAATCATTCTAATATATGTTTCCTGAAATTTACATTGCATTCGTAAGCTTTTTGAATATTTTAGAATGTAAAATTATTCATTTTTCATATCTGTTAAAGACATGTTCTGCGTAAGCATCTGGATGAATTTAAAAAGTGCAGGGGGATGTCAAATCTGAAACGTACTCCCAGAATCCTTGACTCTGGAAGATTTACAACGATATTTAGATTCGAAGATTCGTTCAAATATTAGAATGGCAAAGGAAATTGCATAACCGCCGAACAGTATTTGATAAACTGTGTATAAATCCGTGATTGAGATGGGTCTCAAACATTAAGGTGAGTATGAAGCTTTGCTTTCAATCCATGTTTAAAAAACTTATCATTCAACAACTTGCGGTAAATAACAACTTGGTGCATGCGAAAAATTACTACGTTGAAATCTTCGATATAGCAGAATATCTTCCTGAATAGAAGAGATGATAATACTATTCCCAGGTAATCTTTTACAATGAAAATTTCTGGCTTTCTCCATGGTCGTGAACTTTCAAAATCAAATTATTATGATAAACATTATGAACAAACTAGCATAAAGTTGGAGACTCTGCAACGAAAGCTTCAAATATATCTTTTTTCTTTTAAATGTTTCATTTACTATTATTATGTTTGGTTAATCTGTATCGACTGATCCGAATTTTTAATCACTGATGCTATTGGAACATTAAATTCTGATTGTACATATCAGTAAAAGACAAAAAACAAGATTCAGAAGCATATTCATGTCAAGATTGAGTTCGAGCTACGCGTTTCGGGCGATAAAAGTTCGCCCTTCTTCGGGAGTGAACACGTGGAATATCGTCAACAAACGAGGTTGTTGACAACATTGCACCGTGTTCATTCCCGAAGAAAGGCGAATTTTATCGCCCGAAACGCGTAGCTTGAACTCAATCTTGACATAAATACGCTTCTAAAACGTTGTTTTTTGTGTCTTATTTATATTGCGTATTGTTTCGTCGAATATTTCCGCGTACATATCAGTATTTTGATAATTCTCTCGTAAAAGATTCGACGGTACGAGATATGAGGTCTCAATTTATGAAAACAAATATCTCCGTTTTTATACATCACGTCGTATGGTAATAAAAAATCACTTACTTTCGGCATTGCATAATCTAGGACTGAAAGAATAACGGCTAAGTCTGCTTCCTTTCTTTGTAGCATTCCTACCATACAGTTTCAATTTACATATACAGTTCTCTATGCTTCTTCCGTTGGGCACATGAATTCGTTTGTAGATTTTACAAATTTGGATAAAACTTGCAATAACTTGAATCGTGTACCATCTAAGCCATCATGTTTGCCATCTGCCAATTTTAGTATTGAATACATGTCAGTCACATTCAATACCGAAACGGCATAATCACTAAACTTCAAAATGCGTCGCCGCAATCGCTAGTGACGTACGGTTCTATGTTCTTTACATTCATGTATGCGTCTAAACGCACCAACGAAAGCTTCGAATCGGTCAAATTTTCCTTTCAATTTTCGCGGTCTTTGGTATTATATCTGCTTGTTCGTATAGACTTGTTTGGAAGTCGCTCTTCTGTTTATAAATGCAAACAAATATGTGACTCGAAATATCGGATTTTGATAATACCGCTGCAAAATTTCAATGAAACGAGATATAATGTCAAAACTTCTACAAATGATATTGTCCGCATCCATTCAAATAAATGTTTTGAAAGCAATTGGATTTTTAATGTTCCTTTTTAGGAGATCAATATGTAGCTTTTAACGGAATTATATTCCTTCATTTTTATATTCATCTGAGTTTTACATTAGGACTCCAAATTCAATCTCCATAATTGCAGGTAAAAGACGATTCTATATCAATTTCACCGAAGTAGGCCAAAACATGCTTCTAAACCTTCTGACTTTATTCTCTTTGAAATTTCAGCGACTGACAAAAAGAATTCGGACAATAATATGTTGTATCACTAGAAATTTAATAGCCTTTACGTTTTAACGATAATTGCAAATTATCGATTTTTTGATGCACATTATAGAGCCAACTTACATACAGGTTATATTTCAGCAAAGAAAACTTTGAACATATTTTTACCTTTATATTCCATGTTCATTTATGATTGCATTTCTGTAAATACTTGCTAAAATTTGCTTTTTGTTTTGAACATGCAAATAAAACTTTCCTGACAATACATATATTGGCGTTTTGGTAACAGTGTCGTCCAAAATGGGATGGAGCATGATCTGTTGTTCTAGTCTCTACAAAGGATAAAAAAACCTTTTTCATCTTATGCATTATATGACGTCAATACTTTGAAAAAGCTTAAAGTTAACGTGCGACTTTTGCTTGGAAAAAATCAAATTGTATAGGAAATATAGTTAGCTATTTAATTATATATGTAATGAATAAAAAAATATTTTAATTTTAACTGATACCTTATTTACCCAATGAATAATTTGTACGACATTTTCTAAAGCAATATCGCGCAACATCAAGTCATTAAAACTATGTTTGAAATCCAATTAATTAATAAGAAATAGGGGTCGTCAATACCATCTTGCATTGCGTGGTTTATATTGTTCACCAAATCAGCTTACGAACTTTTACCCAAGTTTGAGTAATCGGTGTTTGTCAGCGAGAGAAAATTCCTGCACCGAGTCTAAAACATTACTAATATATACAATGGCGTTGCTGGACGGATACCTTTAAAACTTCTTAAATCATGATTTTTGCCCTATTAATCGGGTAAAAAAATCGTTTCGTACTAACTAGCTGGTGCTTAACAACTTTGTAATTGACTTTTCCCCGTATCTTGAATAGTTTTCGAGATAGCAGTTCTAAGTTCTGAATTTTTCCGCTACGGGCCCTGCGCCAGTCCCACCTTGTAACGCATGGTCAGTTTACTATACCTATGTATCACGTTCATACATATAGCTATCTCCGTTCGACAGTTATCTGCGTGTATAAGGACTTTACTAACCACCCTGTATATCCTTGTATATATATTTTTATTATTTATACTTTTTATTTTATTTTTATGGTTATACCTTTATTCATGCATGCATATATGTATGTATGTATGTATGTATATATGTGTGTGTGTGTGTGTGTGTGTGTGTGTGTGTGTGTGTGTGTGTGTGTGTGAAATAAAATAATTTAACGTAAGAAAATATCCATTCTGTTACAAATAAATTTGACACCAACGTATTAGTAGCTCAATCTAGAGCTATTTTTGTTTGGGAGAAAAAGAGACGCCGTCCTCATCTCGGATTCGAACCAGGGTCCTCGCGTTGAGCCCGCGGTGTCTTGACCTACTAGACGAATGAGAACAGGAACAAACGCAAATCTTTTTTTTTCCGTATATTAAGCTGTAAAATATAATTACCCTTCACAGGGATAACGAAATTGCCAAATATTGGTTAACACACAAAGCCACCGGGGCGGGACATTTGCGAGTTTTTCGGTTATTGCTCAAAGAGCGGAAGCAAAAATATCGCCAACAAAATACCTCGTAATCCTATGACGTCAAAATGAATTTGCTAAGAAAGGTGAAATTCATGAGCGTGCGCAGTTATCGACAGCCGCTTACGATTCAGTCAGCCGTTGCCGGTTACGGAAGCACTCCCGACTTTTAACAGTCTTGAACACAGAAAAACTCTCTCACAAGAAACTTGGGTGCAAGATAGCGTAAGTATGAACTTATATGCACCATGTATTGGACCATACATCCAACATTCTGATTATAGTTCATGCAACAATTCAAGAATGCAAACTAAACAAGTTCGGAATTTCTGCTTGTTGTCACATGTCTGGATAGGGAGTGTTCAAGTGTTACCTGAGAAATATTTTGCCATTTTAACCTGCCCCATCTCTTAAAGCAAAACTTATCTTTTTTACCATAAAATAACACAGCCGCACACCCACAAAGGTGTTTACGTGATACTTGAAATCTACCATAGTTTCAATTATCTCGTCAGAGTCGTTTAAAATACTGTTTTCATGGACCCTTCTGAGATAGTTTGTTTACACTGTTGTTATTGGTTGATTTCAGGAATAGGATCATCAAGATCTCCTTCACTCTACGATGAGTCATTTGGATGACAATCCGCTAAATACTGTCGAACAGAAGCCGAATTAGCATTGGATACTTAAGATATTGGGAATAAATTGGGACAGTAATCATCAAAGTATATTGCATTCTGACACAATTCTCGCTGCAGCTTTAGTTTATCCTCACCAATCAGTGATGATAACTCTTCAAGATCATCTTCAGGCAACTTGCCTTTCCTGCCTCTAATCTGATTAAAGTTCCCTGAATCCATCCAAAAATAGTAGCTAATAATGCTCCATTATGATGAAACTTCACAGATATTTGTTGCTGTGCTGTATCAAAGATTATATTGAAAACGCCAATTTCAAACTCTTTTACAGGTGTTGCCAAAATTTGTCGTGCTTCATCATGAGCAAACTCTCCGGCTTGTCGTTTGACAATTGGGACCCGACCGGTCCGGAAGGTCTACTTCAGTTGTGACATCAAGTCCCTTATCTACAAATTTCACCTGCATGAATTCGAAGAAACATTTGGCAAGGGTAAACTTGTTCAAATTCTGCTCTTTTTGAGAAGATTTTGTTTGTTCATCGTTTTTACAATGTTCGAAGCTGCAAGGTAGACAATGTCCTGAACTTGCAAGTTGGAAAAGCGAGTGATGTTATATTGACAGGGCTGTGCTTAGTGGGATGCGAGCTGCGCAGGCGCCCAGGGCCGCTAAAAAAATACAGTACAGTCATCAAAAAATAAATTTTTAGCGGCCCTAATATTCTTTCCCAGAGTATTTGGTTAATTTAATTTTTGTATGTGACGTTGTATGTCCTATAACATTCATGAAGCTTCTAAATAGTGCTCAATATAAATATACACGCAATTAGTTAAATGCTTTAGCATTAATTAGCTATGCACGTTATCATGAATATTGTGATGGCCTTATAGCCAGGGCTTAATTTCTGACAAAAAAAATGCAGGAGCCCTAATATTATAAATCGATTAAAAAATTGAATGGCTGCAAAAGAATCGATAAATCATATCAATTGTTTACGTCCATTTTTCTGAACAAACGGCATGACCTTAACTCATGGCCCAAATTCATTAACTTTTCATGACAGCGTCCGTTTTGTGGCTCCGGCTGATATTTAAATAATCCACAAAAATGAAGGAGTACCGGAGCCGGGATCCTGCGGGCTTCCGCCAAATTTAAGCCCTGCTTACAGCAAACTACAGAGACCACTGGTTTCTAACGAAAAAGAACATATCACAAAGTTCGGAGAAGCAGAAATTCGTAAGTACATTGTTATGGTTTTTCTCTGCGTTTATAATGCGACTGTAGATCTGAATTAAACCCTTTCATTTATCCACAAAATCGGAAGTTAAG
>QLNU02006700.1:0-10247 GCA_006491805.2 Dysdera silvatica | reverse complement strand
ACTTTAACTCGGCCTATTCGACTTTCTACAGCAAGTTGTTCAAAAGTTTCGATTTGTTTTTCCATCAAAGGTGTCATTAGAAAGGACAGAAGTAGGCCAGTGAAACAAAACAACAGTACTCGAAGCGGAAATGCCCATAAAACAAAAAGAGTTCTGACTGCCACTTTGTCGAAACCTTTTGTGATGACTCCATTTCCGATCAACATTTCTGCGGAAGAAACAATGTTCATCAAGGAGGTATAAATTCTCTTGAAATTGACGAATCTAACATGACGAAGTAGTAATAAAAACGGCGAACAAACAATTATGGAAATTAATATGCATATCCATACTGAAAGTTGAAACGGATAAGCAAAATAATATTTTGTTGCCGAGCGTCCAGCTTTCTTGATCATGAATGTGTTGATGTCCACGTCGTATGGGAAAACAAAGTCAACAACTTTCGACCTGGAATACGATAAAATTATTCTGTCGAGAGCTAAGTCGGCTTCATTCCTGTGTAGCATTCCCACCATGCCGTTCCAACTTCCATTTGCATTTGCTGTACCCCATGCCCCGTCTGTTGGGCATACCAGTTCGTATGTGAAGTTCAAAAATTTGGATAAAATTTCTAATAACTCGTATTCTGTGCCACCTACTCCGACATATTTGTCATCCGGTAATTTTAGTACTGAAAAAAGGTGAGTTACATTCACAACTGCAACTCTAAAGTGCGTCTCCATAATCACTACCGAAACGCGGTTTCAACTCCTTCACATTAAATTATAAATCGAAACACTTCGTAGCCTTTTGACTTTGTTTCCGTTCAATTCTCCGTTGCTACTAACAACAATATGCTCAACAACCTGTTGCGTCACGGGAATACCAATACTCCATTAGCTGCAAAATATAATTACAATTTATTGGTTTTTTGTTAAGGATTATGAACGAAATTCCGTCAAGATAGCGTTTCCACAACAAAAGCTTCAAATCTAATATTTTTTTTTTCCAATTTGTGTTCATTGATATTATGCGTGCTTAATTTACGTTTATATATTTGAAAGCGGCCTTCTCTAGGCAAATGCAAGCCAAAACTTCTTACTGTAAATATCGGTATTTCGATAATGCTCTCGCAAAATTTCGGTTACACGATATATAAGGCCTTAGTTTCTGCAAACAAAGTTTCTCCGTTTTTATAAGCAATCTATGTGATCAATGGTTTGAAGGAACTGGCTTCTCTTAATTTCCGATTTTTAAAATGCAAATTGGAATTTTCATAAACGTTATATTTTGTAAATTTTATACAATTTTAATTTTCGGAAAGAACTAGTGCAAAGTGCGATGTATTTGAAAAGATATTTTGGGTTGTTATCTGCATTTGGTTTTGTCTGACAATATTTTATAAGACATTGTTTATCGACAATATTGTGCAAAATAATGAGGTAGAAGTTACGTCATTTAAACGCCAATTATTTTAAAACGAATAGGACCTTATTTTCCCTTAACGTAATATATCTCTTTATTTTATAAATACACACAATTAGGGATATTACTATCGATTTTGTATCTTGGCAATTCATACCGTAATAGTGATAAATATTTATTTTGTTATGTATGTTTTTAAAAATTATAACACTTTATCTTTATAGTACAGACAATTAGTTTATAAAATAAAAAAATTGACACAAAATTAGCCAGTTTGAACGAGTATTTAGCTAACATATAACTACTTAGTTCGTATTTGTGGGTGTGCTGGTATTGACAATTAGAATTAACGTCTTATTTCGCTAATGTGTACCATTAGAAATATAACATTACTTCTCACTTGGCTTTGTTTTAGCATGAAGACGAAAGATTTGCAAAGAAAGAGGAAATATTTCGTTCAGCGGAGGATAGTAGGACATCACGCTTATTCCTAAATATTTATCAAGAATGAAACGTTTACATGCTCGTCTATCCGCAATTTTGCGCCTTTTCTTAAAAACATCGCACCCGCTATACGAGAGAAACATAAGATGGAAGATAATGTGAATTAAGTGTGCCTATTGGGGTATATCTTAGGGATATTTATATGAGTTTTGAGATAATGTATTCTTACGTATGTTATAAAAGCTATTTACCACAGTTTAGGATATAGACAGAAATTTCTAGCCCATTTTCGTTCTATCAACGTTGGGGAATATATATTGTTTTTAAAAATTATTATAAATCATTAAAAATACGCATATTGTTTGGGTTATTATTTCGCGCAATAACCATAAAGTACTTGTGAATTTGAAGGTTTATTTGAAACGTTTTCTTTAAAACCTTTTATATTTTGAAAAAAGTGCCTTTTTCATGATAAAAAGGAACTTGAAGAAATAAAAATAAACGGTTTCTCGTTTATAAATTTTGCCCTGTTTAAGAGATTTCCTACCAATACGAACATTAATAAATATACATTTTCCAATCAGTTCATTTATTCTCCGCATGTATGATTAAGATTGAAAAACAATTACAGTCGAACCTCGTTAAGACGACAGCGTTAAGACGAATTATTTTTAAGACGGACGGTTTTCTGAACTCCCATCTGATTTTACGGCATACTACCCTTCTCCGGATAATTAGAATTTCTGTTAATACGAACAGATTTCCGTTCACCTTGGCGTTCTTCCTAATGGAGTTTGACTGAACATAAAATTTTTCATTTATACGTATATAATTTAACTATGCACGTAATGAGAGGAGGTGTAAATTCAACGGAAGAGAGCAAATTTAAAAAAACTAGGTAAAGGCGAAAAATCTAAAATTGGTGCAAAATTTTGGTGTGCCCACATTAGTGCAAACCAGGCATCAGTCTAAATATTAGAGGATTGAGAAGTTTATCAGGAGTTGATGCCCATATTTAGGGTGAAAATTGGTTGGGTCATAATGCACTGTTTGATTGATTCGGGAGCTCAACTAACGGTTATAGAAATAAAGGCATTAGAAAATATTAAGATATTAAATAGCACACTTAAGCCAGAGAAAGGATGTGTTCGAATGTCGGCAGTGGGAAATAACTCATTGGGAGTAGTAGGGCCCTATCGTTTGAAAGTGCATGTTGGGAGCAGAATAGTGACGCATACGTGTACCGCAATTAAAGTGGATTTTAAACGTCATTATAGTACAATTATCCGGTTTGATATTTTAAGAATATTAGGGTTGGAAATAAATTGCGCAAAGAGGATGTTAAGAGGACCAGGGTTGAGTGTAAGTATAAACGCGGTAGGAGCCACATTTCAGACAAATGAAATACAAAAAGGCAGGGCATACAAGGTAAACAACGAGCATTATTCATCAGACATACAGGTTTACAAAGGCGATAAATATACATAGGCAACACAAGAAAATTGTATACACACCTTCAGAAGACTGGAAAAGGCGCGGAGGTGACGGTGGAGTGCAAAACATTTGGGTTATCCAAACAGGACGTCAGATGGGAGGTTGAAAAATGTGTCAGGTTCATAAATACGAGCGTTTGAAACGACAAAATAAATGGCAATGTGGGTAAGGAATACAAAAACGCTATGAAAGATGATGCTAACTTACATATATGTGGAGATATGGGAGAAAAACATTTTCGCTTAAAATCTGAAAACTTTATTTAAATGAAAATATTGATATGTTAAAACATATATGTATTTATTATATGTCGAATATTGCTGCTGATTATAACACGTCAGCATCAACGTTATTGGTGTAGGATATCGACGCCGATGGTGCTGGTGAAATGTTCGTTGCTGAAAATAACATTTCTGCCTCGGTGGGCCTGAACCCACGACCTTCCACCCTTCCGGGCGGAGGCTCTCCTTTACCGAGCTACGAAGGACAATACATACTCTCCTTACGAAGGCAATACGGCTTCCGAACGTTTCACCATCTGGTCACGCCATACCATCGACGTTGGTATCACTACGCCAATAAACGTTGATTGACGTTGTTTGATTTAATCAGCGTAGTGTTCGATTTATATAAAATATATGCATATGCCACAACGGGCTTTTCGATAAATTTAATACCAGTTTCTTTGCAATTTGGTTTAAATAGTAGTCGATGTACTACACCATTCTGCGAAATAACTGGCAACAATATATATATACGTTCGTAAAGAGAGTATGTATTGTCCTTCGTAGCTCAGTAGGTAGAGCCTCCTCCCGGCAAGTGGAAGGTCGTGGGTTCAGGCCCCACCGAAGACAGAAATATTTATTTTCTTTCGAACGTTTCACCATCTAATCACGCCATACCATCGGCGTCGGTATCACTACGCCAATAAACGTTGATTGATTGACATTGTTGTTTGATTTAATCTGCATAGTGTTCGACTTATATAAATAAATACATATGCCACAACGGGCTTTTCGATCAATTTAATACCAGTCTCTTTGCAATTCGGTTTAAATAGTAGTCCATGTACTACACCATTCTGCGAAATAACTGGCAACAGTATATATAAGTTCGTAAAGAGATTATATGTTATCCTTCGTAGCTCAGTGGGTAGAACATCCGCCCGGCAAGTGGAAGGTCGTGGGTTCAGGTCCCACCGAAGGCAGAAATATCTATTTTCTTTAGAACGTTTCACCATCTGGTCACGCCATACCATCGGCGTCGGTATCACTACGCCAATAAAACGTTGATTGCCGGTATTACTGTTTTACAAGGTTGTCATACTTAAAATGACAAAAAAAGTAATTAGTGCAAACGCTGACAAAAAGGTACACGATATTACAGCTATAGTTATGGAACCTCCTATTAAAATATTTGGAAAGCGATTAAATATCGTTTCATGTTAGGCAAAAATGGCACGGTTTCCATGATTATAAAAAACCCGATGGAGACCCTACTACACTTAAATAAACAAGCGTCGCTGGCAGCATTGAAAAGAGCGAGGAGGATAGGTTCGATATATTGCTAGGTGTTAATGGGATAACTCCACTGTCCTGATCAAATGTTTCTTTTGTGTAGTATTAGCTAGTGCGAAAGGAAAGGTAAAAAAATCTAGTAATGTTCAATAAAAGCATATTTGCGAGATTGGTAGCAGAATTTGGTGATTGTAAATTAGCACAATCAAAATTGGAAGTGAAAGAGGAAGGATTATTGTGTACGCAACTAGAGTACCAGGTACCGCTGAAATATAAAAAGAGTTTTAGTTTCAGATAAATGAGAGAGAGCGGGTATCATAAAAATCAAGTACTTCGGAATTTGATTCGCCGGTGTTACGTTTAGAAAAGCCGGGTAGTGCAGGTGACCTGCATATCATACACGACTTCCGCCATTTAAATTCTATTACAAAATCAGTGTCGTTTAGGACACCGAACATGCAGGAGGTAATGCAGGTTATAAGTGGTGCAAAATTCTTCTCAGTTGCCAATTTTAGGATTGCATTCTTCCAGATTGCGCTTAATGAAACGGCACAACATATAACTACTTTCTGCACAGAATTTGGAAAGAAGTGTTTCGAAAAGGGCCAGGACTAATCGGGTGAATGAAGAATTTCGTCGCGAGCTGTGAGGATTACTTAAGGTATCAGGGTATATCGGATGTAAGGTCAAGTTTTATCGAACCCATAGGCGTGCAAAGAGGCCCAAATCATAAAATTTACGTGGAGTGTGTGGGCCCATTTGAAGTGTCCGATTCTCAGAAAAGATTTGTGTTTACAGCGTTTGATGCTTTCTGCTCCAGCTGCTTAAGTGCAGTCATTGATCGTCAGTATTTGTGCATGCTGGACTGTTCTAGTACTGGCGTTGTGAGTGGTTTTCATTCCCTAGGTCCTATGAAATATATTGCAAATCTAGGTGTACCCCACCCCTCCTAGATGTTTGCAACTTTGGTGCAGAAACACCGTGTATATACATATATGGTAAAAAAAATGGAATAAATAAATTAGTAGAGTGATTTCAACCATCCTTACCGGATTATACGAATTACAGTTAACACGAACAGATTTTCTGTTCCCCTATGATGTTGACTGTAGCGCGTCCGCAAAAGTGCTAATCCCACTACCTTAGAAGCAGTGGCATTTGAATGGGTATTTGCTGCGATCAGGTGCCTATAGGCACCACTTCGTATCCACGGCATGTTACGAAACTAAGGGTATCCTCTGGTATCCAAAGTGAACTCTCGAATTGCTACAAGTCCGTTTAGTAGTGGCGCAGCAAAGTCCAGCTGTCCCAGAGATAATTCTATATCGCATAGGCAACCTTTGACATCCTGTGGCTTGAAAGAACACAAGAAGTGGCGCAGCGGCATCCTGGTTTCCAGCCTACACTATATCCCATTCGGCATCAACCTTACTAACGGCTTCGTACACACCGCTCACTCAGGAGGTCATTCCAGTTTTGAATTGCAGCAACTTCAGACGACGACCAACTAATACCTGCACGTGAGTCACTTTCCATTTTCCTCATTAAATAGGGGTGTATCATTCACTGCGTTATTTTACCAGTGAGTTGGTTTAATTGTAGCAAGGACATAAGGTAATAATTAGTTACATTAATAAGTTAATTTCTATCGCCGCCCATGGTTACTATTTCGTGTTGTAGCGTTGTATCCAGAATTTAACCTTACGGAGTAAGTTAACGTTAAGCTCTGATCTTTACCAAAAGGTAACATAGACGCAAATACCTCCTGTTAATTGTCATTGAAATATTTAGAGCGCATACTTATTGTCAGAGAACCAACAGAAAAAGAATACTCCTGAGTTTCATGAGATTATTCCGGAAATTGTAGGGCACATATAGTTTGGTATATTAGAAATCATTAAATTGTTTAGTTTGTTTAATGGACGTCTTTTTCAGTCTTTTTTTAAACCTATAGCTGCTCACGGCAAAATTGAGATAATCTTGAGGTAAACCAGCAATTAGAGTTTGTGGATCCTAATAAGCGTGATTACATTGTTATATTGTGTAAATCCCATTATGAACAACTTGTTTAAGTAGCAACATTAATCGCTGGTTGATACAAACTTTTACAAACATGTACTGCTGAAGTAGACGACATGCACTCACGTTATCATTATAATTAATATATCGGTACTAATTACTCACCTTATAAGTGCAGTGACCATAGTGGGAATGACACAATTTAAGAAAGCTAATTTGAAAATATGAATGAATTGTAATGTGGTGAATTCGGCTACAAATTTGACAGTAGCTGGGTGGACTGAATCATCTCCAGGGCTACAATGGGCATCGATTTATCCTAAATTCTTAAATATTTCCCAATTTGTAATTGGAGATAAAAACATAGAATCACTTATATGATAGTTATAGCAATTTTTAGTAATATTAGATCGATCTAACTGTCCAACTATAAAACAATAAGGAAAGTCTGCAAAGAAGTTATTAAAAGATACAATTTTTTAGGCATCTGTTGTTAAAATTTGATTACCAAATTTAAATCACCGATTGAATTTTCTGACTCTTTTCTCCTCCCTATAGTAATTTATTTGATTTTTCCCAAGTATATTTTTTTTGGAGAAGAATTTAGGAAGAATATATTTAAATATGTGTGAACGTTTGGCAGATTTGAATTTTTTATTCAAATTATTTCTAACAGCACGGGACGCAGAGAGGTTAGCCTGTGACCTATTTTTCAAAAAGATAAAAGATTTTCCTAATTTCTCGTAAAAGATAGTTATCCATGGTTTCCTAATTCTGCTAATCCTAATGATTGATTTAAAATAAAAACAGTCATTATAAAAGGAGTTAAAAATTTGAAAGAAGTGGTCGTAGGCTTCATTGCAATCTTTTAAGGCAAAGAGGGGTGACCGATCAGCATTTGAAAGACGAGTTCTAAATAGAATTACATTGCTTTCAGAAAGGTCGCGAAGAATAAATATATGCTTAAAATGTTTCAGAGCGGGATTTGAAAGATTAATAGTATTGAATACTGTAAGGTGGTCACCGATATGATTTGCAATCACTCCAGAATTTTAATGTAAAAAAATTTGTAAACGAAGATCAATTAACGATTAAGAGGTAGCAGTTACTCTAGTAGGTGATTTAATAGTAATTTCAAAACCACTAGCATAGATTATATCATTGAAATTACAGGTATGCCTATTATGAATTGAACTGATATCAATATTGAGGTCGCACATTATTATGATTTTGATGAGTTTTGATTTAGTTATATTAATTTGGTCAAGAAATTTTTGGATGAAGTTAAAAATCCTCAACCTTTCCGCTTGGTGGTCTGTAAATGCAGGTTATAAAGATTCCATTCGAGTGTATAGTAACAATTTCGATTTCGGGGTAAATATCGCTCCATTGAAGAACAGTAGTGCAAGAGAAACTCTGGTGAATATAAATCGCCTCACCACCATATCATGCATCAGAACGACTATCAGAGAATAAATTATATTTATTTATATTGGGGTAAAATAACTTGGATTAAACCAGGTCTCCTTGCTCCGTGACAAAAATGTAGTGAACGGGGTTAGTGATCAATTTCAAGAGGTTATACAAGAGAGAAACAGATCAGAGGATTGGCAATATTGGCGCCACTGGCCAAAGGATGAACTCATTTATTGAAATTTAGTGGAAAAAGGGAAATGGTTTCATTATCCGTTAACATGAATAATATTAATTGTACTAAAGTTAAAGTTTCAATCTCAATGGACGGAGATCTTAAAAACGTTGAAATCAGCGAAATAGTATAAGCTCAATAATTACAGCACAACCCCAGACATTGAGAGACAAACTCTCAAAAACATAAAGAAGAATTCATCTCGAATATATAAGAAGATTATTGTATCTTAATAGCGCGTGGCGCAAGGTCAGCAAGGTCATTCAACGTCTAAACAAATAGACCTCCATCCTTCAGTCTGTAAGACATCATTTGTAAATGTATTTTCAAACAGCCAAAAATGTTTGGGAACTTCTTGAGCGCCACCTTAAGTGGAATATATTTTGTTACAGATCAAAGACAACTTAGTGACAAATAAATAAATACATTTAGATGATTGGTAAAACCATAATGTCATTTCTAATTCCGTATAAAATCAAAATCCAACACGAAAAGATTAGCTGAGGTATCATTATATGTCAATGTAATACGTCAGTTGTAATAAATTAGAAGAATTAAAGTTTCAACCTCAATGGACGAAGATCTCAAAATTAATGGAATCAGCTAAATAACGTATTTCAATAACTATAGCACTACTACAGATATTGAGATGTATATTCTTTAAAGATTTGAGGATTCCCACTACCATGCATGGAACAAAATTACTAAAAATATCTTTGTGGCGCAAGGGCAGCAGGGATCATTTTGTATCAAAATAAATAGGTCTTCATCCACCTCGCAGTGGAATATGAGATGAAAGCAGAATTTTAAGTGGTATATAAATGGCAATAAAGTTAAAAAATATTTGTTGGATATTTCATTTGAATCGTATATACATTGATATAGACCAAAGCAAGCATGCAACATATAAGTTTACTCAGATGATTGACAAAAGACAAAAGTCATTCCTGGTACAGTATGAAATCAATATTTTCCTTTAATAGGTTAATTTAGTCAGATTTACAATAGATCATGATAAACCTTATAATTTGTGCATAAGTGTTAAATTATCGGAATAAATGTTTCAGTCTCATTGGATGGAGATCTCTAAAATATTGAAATCATCTAAACAGTTTAACTTGACAAATACAGCACTATTCCAGACATTGAGAATCACACCACTAAATCATGAAAAAAGAACAATATTACCAATAAATACAGTTTCAAACAGTAAATCATAATCATACTCTTACTATTATATATGATCCAAGAACAAAGTGAATGAAGTGCTCATTATGATATTCACGATATACCATCATGGAAATAAACTTAAATGAATAATTTGAAGAAATATGTCAACGCCGTCAGATCTCCATATTAACATCAGATCTTCATATAAGCAACGTTAATATGTTAAGAACAAGGACGAAAATAACAGCATGTAAACCTCAGTGTACGAAGCGGGCAAGTATTTCATCACAAACATTGAACGAAAAAGATGCATTTAATAACGGTAAAAATAAACTATTATTCAAGGTTGTCTCGATAGCTGCCAATATCTCTTAGTGATCTAAATACACCCTTCATAACCTGAGCTGAAAGCAAGTGAATGTTACCCATCCGGGTCAAGCATTGCGTTCCGTTAGCACGAAATTCATTACGAAATTCCACACGTCCAGGCTTTAGACATTCAGTTATGACCAGTACGGTGCACTTTAAGACTTTCTTGAAGCTGTAGACAT
>QLNU02006694.1:15167-46981 GCA_006491805.2 Dysdera silvatica | reverse complement strand
AATATCGAAGAAGGAAAGTTAGATGAACGAAGAAAAGAAATAAAAGAATTGCAATTAGATTTCAAATATAGGTTTGAAGATTTAAAACGTTTGAAATCTATATTCGCACATTTCGTGAACCCATTTATTTGTGATATTACTGAAGATGGATTTTAAATTTCTGAAGTAATACCTGTTGAAAAAGCGGCTGGGGCGTTGGAGTAATTAGAGATGAAAGAGGATCAGGCATTTCAAATGCAGTACAAATTTACTCCTATAATTGAATTTTAGAAAGTAGTGTCTGAATTAAAATATCAATACTAAAAGAAAGCTGCTTGCCGTCTAATTCCAATTTTTGGTACACCTTATTGCTGTGAATCTTCGAAGAATTTTCTGTGAAGTTCGTGAATTCGAAATATCTTTCACATTCACCTTGTACAATTGCTGCGGACGGCTTTGACAAATTTTTCACCAAATTTCAAAGGTTTGACCAAAGGCCTTCGTTAAATGCCATACGTTTTAACAATATATTGTTATCATAGTTTACTTTTATTATTGAAATTTTGAAATAATTATTTTCTACGTTCTTCCTCTAAATTATATATTTATATACGTACTTTGCGTAGAACTTGACTTGTATAGAATATGTAACAATATTATTTGAATTAGATTTAAGTTTTTGCATTTAATATCATGTTACTATGGTATGGCTCTCTATAATACAAGAAAAACCGGAATGCGGATCTCTTCCACCTCATGCGTGCCCACCCCTGGTATACACATTACATCTTGGGATACTCTGTTCAGAATTCATCCTTTCGAAGTTCTGACCACTCCAGTCATTAAGTGAAGGGACGTAAAATATAGATCACTAACTAAATTACATATAATGAAGAACGAATGCTAAACGTTTTGTTGTGGTTTTTGCTGCTTTGAAGGGAATGTAATTAAAGAGCCTAAATTAGTCACGAAAACATCATTCTACGAACATGAAAAAAAAGTAATAGAAAAGTTACAGAAGAAATAATAATTTCAAGCGTCTTGTGTGTCCGCTCATCTTCTTACTGATTTGAAATCAATATTTATTATTGTTTCTTTAGCAGTTTGTTATTCAAAAAATTATCTTATGATTTCAATAATTGAAAATCGGCGATGTTCGGTTTTTGAAATATAATCACTGCTTGATAAATTATCACATCAGCGTGCCACAGAATATCTGAAATCGAAGCATTTCAGCTTGTTTATATTTTAAACAAAAGATAAATTCAGTGAAATATATTATAGAAAATAAAAATATGGTTCATCAAATGGATAATAATTAAAAATAGAATTTATCATTTACACCATTGATAATATATTGGTAAATCTAATTCCAAGGGTTTAAATATTTGGTGTATCCTCAATCAGAGTTACACTGAGGTTAAAGCGCCTTTGGGCAAAGCTTATACTCAGCTTCACCGTTAAATAAATAAAGTTTAACCTTACTTCACAAAAGTAAAACATTCACAGCTTATACGCAAGCGGTACTGCGCGTATAAGCTACATTTTATAATTAAGGTGTTACATGCTTAATAAAATTTCCGACAAAAAAGATGGGAAATAATATCATAAAAGGGTGTTCTAATCGCAATTATTGTAAGCTGAATTCTATAATAACAGTAACAATTACTACAAGTTTCTTACCTCCGAAATTTACTGTTAATGTCACAACGATCTTATATCAACTCGACTGCATTCAATATGTTATTTCCTTTTACCGCAAATGTAGGTGATTGTTGCAACTTCCAAATTCTGAGAGTCATGATTTTCTTACAAGTACTGTGTGACGCGCAAGTTATACAGGGTGAGTTCAAACCACCGCAGTCGAGAAACATTTTTGAAACAACCGTCTGTTCACAGATTGGACTAATTTGACTAATAGGAGCTAACGAGTAACTAACTACTGGGTTGCTTATTTTTCCAAGATAACCTTTTTATTGGTTCGATGCTATCAGCAAAAGGGTAAGCCCAATTTGGAGACTTTGCAAGCTATCTTCATCGTGCTACGAAGAACGAAAGTAAAATTTAAAGTATTTTTATGCGTGAGGAAGACCAGTTTATTAAAATTGGCGGCCTATCGATATTTCTTAAATCTCTTCCTAATTAATACATATAAAAAACCTCATTTTTAAAATATTATGCACTAGAGAACATTTGGACATCGTTTCATTTGCCTATACTAACAGTGGCGGGTGGGCAGTCGCTGGGGTTTGACCTCAATCGCCTAGCTTTTAACCTGCATTTTTAACATCGTTAACATTCTAGATTGTGGATCGAAATAAACCTCACCCACCCCAGCTAATGCTTGTACACAGACCTGTAAATTCCCTGAATTCAGTGACGTTTTGCCCTAATACAGTGTTGATAATTGTTATTAACTGATTGATTATATTAGAATGAATCACTGATTCAGATGCGCATCTGTTTCTTTTTGTTGATGTTGGTTTTGAATGAAAAAAGATCACCAAAGCTCTCCGACGCGTCAAAAGCAGTCCTTCATCAGGAGTAATGACGATGTTATGATTCTGTCTCTTTTTATACTTGAAATTTCTGTGAAAACCCTTCATCAGAGTAGTCCCGCAGAATGGAAAAACCCAGTGGGAACCAATGGGAGGCCTCCAATAGAAATCGTGAAAAAATCCAATGGGAACCAATGAGAAACCTGTACTGTGGGGTACCTAATGTTGGGAAATCCCATATATTTCAGAGTAAGAGTTGTTTGTAAGTTTCTGGAAGTGGTTGTGATGTATTAATGGCTTTCCCATGTAGTTTGTAAGTTTCCCAAGATTCTAAGAAGAGTCTACTATTCTTGTTTGTGATGTGACGGTGTAGTATTTTTGTTTTGTGTCCCGGATGAGGCCCTGCGGTGGCGCAGTGTGGTAACGCGTTCTCCTAGTGCGCCGCTAATCCGGGTTCGACTCCCAGCAGTGCAAAAAGAACGCTTACTCAGAGATCTCATAAAGATCGCACTGCTCACTGTAGTCCGGGGTTTGGTTCCCTAGGCCTTAAGAGGTTCGGATTCCTCGGAAAACAGTAGGTCCCGGCGCAGCATGACCACTGTAGTCTTTGAGCCGTAAAACCAAAAAGAAAGCTTAAGCGAAAGTCCCAGTTGGGTTCATGTCCGTGTTGTAAAACGTGTTCTGCCAGACGTGAAGCTATGTCTCCTTTCGCGAGTGCTTGTTTGTGTTCTTTTCTTCTTGTTTTGATCATTCTTTTTCTTTGTCCTATGTAATGTTTGTTGCAGTCTTTGCATGGTATTTGGTATATGCGCCTGTGAGATTTTCTGGTGGAACTGGGTCTTTAACTTTTGTAAGTTGTTTGCGAAGTGACAGGGGAATAGAATGTTTGGATATTTGCCTCTTTAAGGATGCGAGAGATTGTTTCGGAAATGCCGTGAATATATGGAATGGATATGCGGGTGTGAGATGTATTGTTTAAAGATGTACTATTGGGTCTACAGTTTCTGAGAATGAATCGTTTAGGGTATCCATTATTTTTAAGTACCGTTTGTATATGTTTGGTTTATGTGTTTGAAAGTGTGTCTTTATTGCAATGAGAATTTGCTCTAGAAATTCACTAGTTGTTTAAACATCAAAATAATGTTTTAACAAAGGAAGCTTTATGGCATGTTGGATGATGAGGTTTGAAATCCAGATATCTGTCTGTATGTGTGAGTTCACGGTAAACGGAGCCCTCTCTGTTGCCCCCCCTCCTATACTTCGGTCTTTATAAGAAGGCTAAATTTGAATATAATATTCAATTTTTGTTGCTTTTCTCAAGTTATTACAGGATTTGGAAAGATGGGGGGAAGCGTGTAGGTACCGGCCGGCCTCCCTTGGAGATATAGAGAGGATTGCATTATTGGAGGAATTTTTATAGCAGATTGGCTCGTATTTACATTACAGACTGAGAAAATCAGGAAAACGCACGCTTAAACCCCCACCCTTGGAGCTAACATGCCAAATCTAACGAATTTAATTGAGCTTAATGTAGACACATTAAAATCCTTAATGTATGAAAATTAGCAACCATATGCCCTGGAAATCCAGAAATTATTGTTAAAATGTTTTTAAAATAGAGCCAGTTGCAACCCTTCTGGCAACACGTGGCGATATAGCTAGTTGCTCGGAAAATATGTAAAGCGAACGCGGGAGGTACCTTAAAAGTTTAAAATACGTTCAGTAATACAGAGCTGGCTTTAACTTGTTAAATTTAAACATATTTGATTTTGAAGTAGCTGTAAAGTTATTTTTTTCTCTATTCGTTAGATTGAAGTTCTATATTCCTTTCATTTTATTTCTGAAAGTCATAGCAGAAAACAAATTACTTTAATTTTTATAATCGCGTTGCACGTTGCAATTCAGTTTGTGCATAAGAAAATCATTTATTTTATTTTGAATCCCGCACGTGAATGTTTTCGCGAAATAATTTCAGCCAAACTGGTTTGTTTTTTTTAGAAAATTGCATTTAAGTATTTGCGAGCTTTCTTGGCGAATGCTGCAGATTACACTTTTATTACAATTCACTCTTTCTAATTTATTATTGCGTAATCAGTTTCTCTCCAAAATTTGAAATCACCTAGTTTCAGTCCACTCCGCGTTGAAGAGTCACAAAACCAATAAATAAATCCACTTTTGTCAAAACTGGAACGAAATACTGCCATAATAAATCTTATACTAATTTGGCTCAACAAATCGAATATCGCGCCAAGTGGGCGTGAAATCTTAAAAAGAAGGTTGGCCTCCACTAACCCATGATTCACTGAATCAGCAAATATAGTCCGCTCGAAAGTCCTAAACCTCGTTAAATCGTCACTTCGTGTTCCTGTACATCATTCTTCACTCCCTTCCCCATTGTTGTCGTTTTTGTGTGCTATCTTAAACTTTGCCTCCGAGGCATGGTCGACGAGAAGGGAGCATCAGGGGCTGCAGCCCGGGGGCCTGTATGGTGTCAAGGGACCCGCGCTGGTAAGGCCCTATGAACAGGGGCAGGTGCAGCCCTCAAAATATTTTTATACGACATCCTTACTTTCTTATTTAAAAATGAAAATAAATAATAATGCGCGCCTTCCAGAATTACATGCGAAGGCTCGCATTGATGAAAAATTCCAATTGAATAATGTTGTTGGACTGTAGTTTCTTGTGGATTCAATCTTTTTCCCTCTTTTTTATAAGCCAAAGGGGTGCAAATGTACCCCTTGCACACCTCCTTCGGGGCCCCCATAAGTTATAGGGTGAGTACAAAAAAAAAAAAAAAGAAAGTTCTCATTTCATATTTATTTTGTTTTACATTTCATATTTATTTTGTTCATTTGGCGGTTCATCCTCCCATCTCCTGATAAGAAAAAATTATCTTTGCCACTGTCCAGAGAAGAGGATATGGGGCCCGTCGAAGTGAGCCTGAGGGGCCCGTTTTGGTTCTCGGCGCACTTCCTCCGCGGACGAATTCTTTTACCGCTGGGGGTCCTTTCATTAGGCAAAAGGCTTGTTCTATTCTGTTATGTACTGTATATCTGGTCTACAATGACCATCTATGGGCTTTCGATTGCTTGCAGAACCGTGATTGTCAAGAGGACGCAAAGATAACCAATTCATTATCGAAGCATTCCTTTTCATATTGATTTTAAATTATTGAATTGAAGAATTATTTGAAGTTGACGCAAATGACTGCAAAGACCTCAGTCAATGTAAACGATGAATTTGAAGATGATGGCGATGTATTATTAAAACATTAATTGGCGAATCACGTGTACGTGGCTATAACATGCCAACGGAAAATATATATATATGCCACGGAAAGAAAGAGTAATTTCAGGAAGGAGTCTTGTGTCTCCGCTCATTTTCTTACTGATTTGAAATCAATATCTATTCTTGTTTTTTAGCAGCTTGTTATTCAAAATATTATCTTTTAATTTCAATAATTGAAAATCGACGATGTTCGGTTTTTGAAATATAATCACTGCTTGATAAAATTATAACATTAGCGTACACAGAATATAGGAAATTGAAGCATTTCAGCTTGTTTATATTTTAAACAAAAGATAAATTTAGTGAAATATATTATAGAAAATAAAAAAAAAATATGATTCATCAAATGGATAATACTCAAAATAATAATTTAATATTTACCACCATTGATAATATATTGGTAAATTCAATTCCAAGGGCTTTTACTTCTTTGGTGTATCCTCAATCAGAGTTACCCTGAGGTTAAAAAGAGCCTTTGTGCAGAGCTATATTTCAGCTTCACCGTTAAATAAATAAAGTTTAACCTTACTTCACAAAAGTAAAACATTCACAGCTTATACGCAAGCGGTACTGCGCGTATAAGCTACACTTTATAATTAAGGTGTTACATGCTTAATAAAATTTCCGACAACCAAGATGGGCAATAATATCATAAAAGGGTGTTCTAATTGCAATTATTGTAAGCTGAATTCTATAATAACAGTAACAATTACTACAAGTTTCTTACCTCCGGAATTTACTGTTAATGTCACAACGATCTTATATCAACTCGACTGCATTCAATACGTTGTTTCCTTTTACCACAGATGTAGAAGATTGCTGCAACTTCCAAATTTTGAGAGTCATGATTTTCTTACAAGTACTGTGTGACGCGCAAGTTTTACAGGGTGAGTTCAAACCACCGCACTAGAGAAACGTTTTTGAAATAACTATCTGTTCACTGATTGGACCAGTTTCACCAATAGGCGCTATCGAGAAACTACTAGGTTGTTTATTTTTCCGAGATAACCTTTTCATTGGTTCTATACTATCAGCGAAAGGGTAAGCCCCATTTGGTGACTTTGCAATCTATCTTCGCCGTGTTACGAACAACGAAAGTAAAATTTAAAGTATTTTTATGCGTGAGGAAGACCAGTTTATTAAAACTGGCGGCCTATCGATATTTCTTAAATCTCTCCATAATTAATTATAAAAAAACCTCAGTTTTTAAATATTATGCACTAGAGAACGTTTAGACATCGTCCCATTTGCCTATCCCAACGGTGAGAGGGTGGGGGGTCGCGAGGATTTGACCTCCATCGCCTAGATTTTAACGTGCATTTTTTTTAACATGGTTAATTTTCTGGATTGTGGGTTGAAATAAACCTCACCCCCTTCCACTTTCTGGGAATGCTTATGCACCGTCCTGTAAATTTTTAATTTAGTGACCTTTTACCCTAATACAGCGTTAATAATTGTTATTATCTGATTGATTATATTAGAATGAATCACTGATTCAGATGCGCATCTGTTTCTTTTTGTTGATGTTTTGAATGCAAAAGATCACCCAAGCTTTCGGACGCGTCAACAGCAGTCCTTCATCAGGAGTAATGACGATGTTATGTTTCTGTCTCTTTTTTATACTTGAAATTTCTGGAAAACCCTTCATCAGAGTAGTCCCGCAGAATGGAAAAACCCAATGAGAACCAATGGGAGGCCTCCAATAGAAATCATGGAAGAACCCAATAGGGACCAATGAGAAACCCATACTGCGGGCTACCTAATATTGTGGAAGTCCCATACATTTCAGAGTAAGAGTTGTTTGCAAGTTTCTGGAAGGGGTTGTGATGTATTAATAGCTTTCCCCTGTAGTTTGTAAGTTTCGCAAGATTCTAAGAAGAGTCTATTATTCTTGTTTGTGATGTGCAGGTGTAGTATTTTTTTTTTTGTGTCCCGGTTGAGGCCCTGCGGTGGCGCAGTGTGGTAACGCGTTCTCCTAGTGCGCCGCTAATCCGGGTTCGACTCCCAGCAGTGCAAAAAGAACGCTTACTCAGAGATCTCATAAAGATCGCACTGCTCACTGTAGTCCGGGGTTTGGTTCTCCAGGCCTTAAGAGGTTCGGATTTCTCGGAAAACAGTAGGTCCCGGCGCAGCATGACCACTGTAGTCTTTGAGCCGTAAAACCAAAAAGAAAGCTTAAGCGAAAGTCCCCGTTGGGTTCATGTCCGTGCTATAAAGAGCGTTCTGCCATACGTGAGGCTATGACTCCTTTCGCGAGTGCTTGTTTGTGTTCTTTTCTTCTTGTTTTAATCATTCTTTTGTATGTCCTATGTAATGTTTGTTGCAGTCTTTGCATGGTATTTGGTATATTGCGCCTGTGAGATCTTCTGGTGGAATTGGGTCTTTAACTTTTGTAAGTTGTTTGCGAAGTGTTGTGACAGGGGAATAGAATGTATGGATATTTGCTTCCTTGAGGATGTGAGAGATTGTTTCGGAAATGCCGTGAATATATATTATGGATATGTGGGTGTGAGAGGTATCGTTTAAATTACTATTGGGTCTACGGTTTCTGAGAATGAATCGTTTAGGGTATCCATTATTTTTAAGTACCGTTTGTATATGTTTGGTTTCTGTGTTTGAAAGTGTGTCTTTATTGCAATGAGAATTTGCTCTAGAAATTCACTAGTTGTTTAAACATCAAAATAATGTTTTAACAAAGGAAGCTTTATGGCATGTTGGATGATGAGGTTTGAAATCGAGATATCTGTCTGTATGTGTGAGTTCACGGTAAACGGAGCCCTCTCTGTTGCCCCCCCTCCTATATTTCGGTCTTTATAAGAAGGCTAGATTCGAATACAATACACAAATTTTGTTGCTTTTCTCAAATTATTACAGGATTTGGAAAGTGGGGGGGGGGAAGCGTGTAGGCACCGGCCCCTTGGAGAGATACAGGAGATTGCCTTATTGGAGATATTTTTAAGAAATTGGTTCGTACTTACATTACGGACTGAGAAAATCAGGAAAACTCACGCTTAAACCCCCACCCTTGGAGCTAACATGCCAAATCTAACGAATTTAGTTGAGCTTAATTTACACACATTAAAATCCTTAATGTATGAAAATTAGCAACCATATGCCCTGGAAATCCAGAAATTATTGTTAAAATGTTTTTAAAATAGAGCCAATTGAAACCTTTTTGGCAACACGTGGCGAGGTAGCTAGTTGCTCGGAAAATATGTAAAGCGAACGCGGGAGGTACCTTAAAAGTTTAGAATACGTTGAGTAATACAGAGCCGCCGTTAACTTGTTAAATTTAAACGTCTTAGATTTCGAAGTAACTGTAAAGTTCATTTTTTTCTCTATTCCTTAAATTGATGTTCTATATTCTTTTTATTTCTGAAAGTCATATCAAAAAACAAATTTCTTAACTTTTATAATCGCTTTGCAAGTTGCAATTCAGTTTGTGCATAAGAGAAGCATTCATTTTATTTTGAATCCGGCAAGTGAATGTTTTCGCGAAATAATGTCAGCCAAACTTTTTTTTTTTTTTTTTTTTGAAAATTGCATTTAAGAATTTAGCGAGCTTTCTTGGCGAATGCTATAGATTACAATTCACTTCTACCCAATTTATTATATGCGTAATCAGTTTCTAGCCAAAATATGAAATCACCTGGTTCCAGTCCACTCCGTGTTGAATAGTCACAAAACCAATAAATAAATCCATTTTTGTTAAAACTCGCTCAGCTTCAAAATAAAATATCCTTTCTTACTTCCCTTCTAAATACTAAACTTGATTTTCTTACCATGCTCCTAGTTAAATCCGCTACTCGCTCACAAGAATCTAAAATCCAAGAACATATTCGTCTTACTCATTCACGTAAACTTAACAACCTTAGACCTTCTATTTCAAAACAGTCAAAACTTCTTACAAAAAACTGGATACTAAACCTTTCAAATAAAAATTTCACACCACAACAGCAATTCGTACTATCACTCCGCCTAAATTTCTCACCTGCTCCACTTAAAATTCCTACATACGCATATCTACTCTCTTCTATAATGGCTAATAACGACTACACTGTTTCTACTAGCCAATCCTTCTGCACCTCTTTAAATAACCTACAACTTGACGACGACGACCTCATGGTCTCATTCGATGTAATTTCTCTCTTCACTTGCATTCCCACATCACTTGCAATCGACACCGCACTTACACGCCTCCAAAATGACACAACACTACATGAACGCACTTCACTAACACCTCACGACATCTGCACATTCTTGAAATTTTGTCTGGACTCTACGGTGTTCTTCTCAAATAGCTGTGTCTATAGAAATGTTTTTGGCCCTGCTGTGATATCTCCAGTCTCAAGCCAAGGTCATGGAGTCATTTGAGGAAACTGCTTTATCTTCACCGAATTTTAACATTAAATTCTGGAAAAGATACGTCGACGACACGTTTGTTGTACTTAAAACTAATACACTCCAAAGCTTCTTCCATTACCTTAATAACTTAAACTCACATATAAAATTCACATACGAAACAGAACAGAACAATAAACTCCCTTTCCTAGATGTTCTTGTACACAGATCTCACGATAACTCAATCTTCACCTCAGTTTACCGTAAACCCACACATACAGACAGATATCTCGATTTTAAATAACATCATCATCCAACATGCCGTATATCATCCGTTGTTAAAACATTAAGTCTTAGAGCGAATTCTCACTTCAGTAATGAAACACTTTCAAACACAGAAACAAAACACATACACGCGTCACTTAAAAATAATGGATACCCTAAACGATTCATTCTCAGAAACTGTAGACCCAATAGTACATCTTTAAACAATACCTCTCACACCACATATCCATTCCATATATTCACGGCATTTCCGAAACAATCTCTCGCATCCTCATGGAGACAAATATCAAATCATTCTATTCCCTTAGACATACAACGATTACCCTGAAAAGTATAGGGCATCCCCAAACTTAGGTAGCCTGCAGTATGGGTTTCTCATTGGTCCCTATTGGGGTTTTTCCATGATTCCTATTGGAGGCCTCCCATTGGGTTTTTCCTTTCTGCAGGGCTACTCTGGAGAAGGGTTTTCCAAAAAATTCAAGCATAAAAAGAGATAGAAACATAACATGGTCATTACTCCTAATGAAAGGCTACTGCTTGCCGCGTTCGAAAACTTGGGTGATATGTTTTATTGCTATTTTACCAATGTTTAAACTTTTCGCATGTAATAATTATATTACTTAAATTTTCCTTCCCAATACTTTTCCTAACAATCACAGCTTAACTTTATTTAAATTCACACTCAAAACGTTACAGCAAAATCATTCAAAGTAATCATTTATTTTATAATCAATTTCCAATATTAAACCATTTAATTATTTCCCGAAAAAGCATATCAGTATCATCAGCAAATAGTATTTTTTATTATATCTATCATCGTTAAAAAAATCATTTATATAAATAAGAAATAAAGTAAGTACCAAAACATAACCCTGCGGTACTCCATATTGTGTACTCGTTAGACTTGATAACGTTTTGTTAATATAAGTAAATTGTTCCCTTCCGAAATGCAACTCCTCATTAATTCATGAAACTTACCTCAAAACCGATAGTTCCAAAGCTTCCGAAGTAATATTTCACAATCCAATGTATCAAATGTCTTTGAGATATTATATAAAACTGCTATTATTTTTATTATTTTTATCAAACGTTTTATGGATATAATCTATGACATGCATTAAAGACAATTTAGTAGTTCTTGTCCCTCCTAAATCCAAACTGCATTTCATACAATAGTGAATTTCTCACCATAAATTCATTACTGTTGGTAAATGTTAATTTTTCGAATAACTTAGCAAACACTTTCAAAATAGAAATAGGTCTATAATTCTGTATATCTTTCGTTGCACCTGCTGTTTTTTGACACCATATTTATTTAAAAAAAACATTATTTTGCCATTTTAAACTTTCTGGAATTGTATATTCTTCAATGCATTTATTAAAAATATAAAGAAATGATTCACAGAATTTAGCAACAAAACATTTTGCAATTTTGGGATGAATACCATCACATCCTAATCCTTTATAAACATATAACTTATTAATGCATAAAAATATTTCTTCAAACGTCACGAAATCTAAATACATAGTTTTCTGATAAATCCTGTCAAGATAACACATGTAATCTCTATTTACCATAGGAATAATATTTGAGTATTTAATGGTGCCATTTATAAAATATTGTTTAAATGAATTTGCGATATATTCTTCCTAATTTAACATTTGTAAGAAAAGATACCTTTACTTCATTATTCTTCTTCTTTCCCATCAAATTATTGATATTTTTTCATAATTTATCTGTGTTTGTAATTTCAAAATATTCCCTTTTAGTTTCCTAATAATTTTATTCAAATTATTATAAAAATCTCGAATACCTCCCAATCGCCTTTTGTTTTAGTATTTAAAACGTAGCATAAAATTTCTTTCCCTTCCTAATTATAGATGAAGTCATCCATTGCTGCTTACATTTCTTAAACTTTTAATGAAAATAAAGGAAAAATGTTCCTTATATTATTTCTTTATTAATGTCAAAATGTATTTGAAATTAACTCTACTTCATTGGCTCTTGTTATTTCATTTTCCCAATGAATACTATCGAGAATATTTATAAAATTGTCTTGGTTAATAACACTAAACTTTTGTCTTCCATAAATTAGAATTTTTACGTCTTTATTTTAAATACATGGAATTGTGTAATTATGGAATTCATGTCTTATGTCTATTATGACATCTTTGAGTTCCATGAACACCAGCTGCTAACTACCCTTTAATTGATTTTTAAGTTTAAATAGGTGTGTGTGCGTATATATATATAATGAAAGCGCGATTTAACGTTTTCCGTATTTACGTTTTATCGCATATAACATGATTTTCATATTATTTTATACAAATATTTATATATCTCGTTAATTTTTCTAAAAATCCTAAACTCATTCCAGTCTTTTTTTGCTTTAGTATTTATAAATGTAGAATATTTTGCATCTCTTCCTAATATTCGTAATTATTTCTGAAGTCATTCATCGCTTGCTACATTTCTTAGACCTTTTAATGACAATAAAGAGGAACTGTTCATTGTATTTTTCCTTTATTAATGTCAAAAATATGTTTTATATAAACTCTACGTCATTGGCTCTTGTTAATTAATTTTCCCAATGTTTAACATGGAGGTTATTTATAAATCTCTCTTGATTAATAATACTAAAATTTCGTCTTCTATAAATAAGACCCGATCTGTCTTTTTCAGATCTTTTAAATTCATGGAAATATATAATTCATGTTTCATCATGTCTATTATGACATCTTTTAGTTCCATGAAACACCTAGCTTCTATCTGTCCTTTTTATGGATTTTTAAGCTTATGTATTATATACAGTACATATACAATGAAACTGCGATTTAACTTCTCCCACAATTAACGTTTTCTCGCATATAATATCATTTTCGCATTCTATACATATATTTATGTATTTCGTCTATTTCGGTCTCAAATAATTTCCTACTGTTGTGATGTTAAAATTTTTCCAATTTAACGTTACCACTTTTGAATAATTCCCGTATTTAACGTCTTTCAAGGAACTGAAAGCTATTTTGGTAAAATAGGTAAGTAGTTATGAAGAAAAATAAAAGAAAATCTTGAATTATTTTTTTTTAAAATTTTCTTCGCAAATTGAACAAACAAATGCTTTCACAGAAACGTAAGATACTTTTGTTTCCGGAACAATGCGTAGCACTTACGGTAAATTTAAAGTTACAAAATGTGTGAGTAGCATTTCTCCGGTCTATAAAAGCAAAGTTCAACCTTGTGATTTCGCGATCATATGGTCGTTTAAAGTGAACTATCGAAAACAACTTCTGTAAAACGCTTTTCCATGTATAGAATCCGGTGTAGGAAAAAGTCGATGAACGTGCTAGAACCCCTTAAGATGATTTCTTTAGCATGGGGGAGAGTCGGAAGAAAATGTATTTAAAGCTCTTTTGTAAAAGATAGTTTCGCGCAGGTCGGAAATTTTAATTTGAAATGCAAGGAGAGAAATTCTCTCCCTCTCCTGAGAAAAGGAAACGAAAGGAAGAGCTATTTCCCACATTAGATGATATTGAAAATTCTGTAGCTCGCTATATGAACGTAGTGATATCCGAGATTCCGATTCAAGCGATTTGATGGACTCAGAATTGGATAATTCGGATGCTGATCAAGATAATGACGAAGGGCATAGAATTCCTACTGCGGGAAACGTCGTTCAAGTTTTTTGAAAATAATGAAAGCTTTCCTTTCAATTAGTGAAGGCCAAATGAAAAAAATTCGCAAAAGCTCATGTTCGTTGAAAATGTAATTTGTGGGGCAGCTGGTAAAAAAAAAACGCAATGCAAAAGAACAGTTTAAAAAATAATTTAGAAAACTGATGTCTATATCATGGTAAAGGAAGAAATAAAGGGCACGTAATCTAAATTGCCCTTTATTTCATGACATATGTTCTGATTTTATCCTGATTTAACGTTTTCCCGCATAAAAGCTCATTTCTTTTATGTCCTTTGAATGATGTTGAATTGAGGTTTCACTGTGCATATGTATTTAGGAAAGAAGAAAAATACTTCATATTTTACTTTCTATTTATACATGAACTAAGAATATATAATTTAAAAGAAAAACTTTAGAGCATAAATATCACTTATATTTTCAATTTGATACATTATGCAAAATAGTGTACAAGAAGTTATTTGAGATGAAAAATAAATCTGAACCACGATAAGTAAATATTCAAAGAAACCTACAGGCGTTTAAGTGCAGTTACTGTTTAATACGTGTATGAACTAGATGAAGAGATTATTAGCGGTATAAAAACATAGGAAAAGAATACTTTTCATTTTCAAATACTATAAGGATATTATTAATAACTTCTCAATGAGATATTTATCGTATCGCAATATTCTTAATATAATGTCTTATTGCTTAAAGAAATTTTCAAGAGAAATCGTTTCAACTTCCGGTTTTGTAAGAAGATTAATTGACAATTATAACAACCACTAATTTCAGGAAATTTCAATTCATGTAGTTAAATAAGAGTATTAGAGGATTCTCTATCAGCATAATCGATGGCATTTGTATCCGCTTTTGCACTGTCCTCTTCTGTGACACCTAAGAGCTGAAAATAGGGGAAAAATATATTAGCATTTTATAATGATTTATATTTAATGGAAGTATGTTATTTACAGTAGATTACAGATGGAAAACATTTTTGACGCGCACTTTCTTCCTCAAACTGGAACTTTTATATATATATATATATATATAGAAAAAAAGCACACCTCACTGATCCAGAGTCGAACTTGGGATCTTCAGTACGAACCACATTGCCTTAACCGCTTGGCATTCAATGCTAGGAAACGATGCTCTTTTTATTCATATATGAGGTTTATGAGATATTACCCTTGCCAGCGTTAACATAATTGCTAAATGGTCAACACACAAAGACAATGGGGCAATTTTTTTAATATTCCTCACGAAAACATAGAAAAGCATGATTCTCTGGTTTTGCATATTGATCATTTGGCGATTGGGTTAAGAAAGGCAATAATATCATACAAACTTCAAACACAAAGCAAGACAGAGAGAGAGAGAGAGAGAGAGCGTCGTTTATGTACCTTCGTGACAGAGCGGTTAAAGCACTCCGGTTCAAACGGGGAGTCCTTAGTTCGATTCCCAACCAGTGCAGTCTCTTTCTACTCTATAAGAAGATCAAGTATGTCCTAAGAACGTTGGCGTGAAAAGCGTTATCCACCTCACTTCCCTACGAAAATATTACAAAAAGCATGCCCCCCACCCTAGCTTTGCTTTTTAATCATTTCGCAATTGAGTTGATCCCAAGACTGGGGTGATATTATCTTATAAACCACCTATATAGAAAGCAAATGAATTATCAAGCAATCTTTAAGAAACACTAGATGATATAGTACGCAGGAGTTCATAGACTACAAAATAAAACTTATCTAAAAATCAGGGCCGTTTCTACCATTAGAATAGAGTAGGCGACCGTGTAGGGCGGCAAAATGGCGTAAGAAAATTCAATTTTAAACCGAAGATAAAATTCAGTAACTGAGGAGAAAAAACGAAAAAAGGAAAAAATTGCTTGTGAAAGTATTCGATTTCTGACACTTTCTACGTTTTCAGAAAATAATTGTTTTCTCCATAAATTGCATGCAGTATTTATTATATGTGCTTGATATCCAATGGTAGGGGTTTGAGCCCCCTTTCCTGCGCCACTGGTTTTAAAATATTATAGCAATCTATATATATATATATATCTATATAGGCGTAGCTAGCCTCGCAGTCTAGGGGCACTAATTTTTTCTAATTGTCGCTAAGATTATTACTCAATGCTTTTTTATTGAATCAGAAAATTGCTAGGGTGGATAAATTCCCTAGCACAACCTGAGTTACGCCATTGTTTGTGTAGTGCGTAAGATAATTCCGTTTTCATAACTTTGGCCCGCCGACCGAAACAAAAGATTCGAAGTGGTCCTCTATTAAAACTAATGAGAGCCACTGTCTTAAAAGAAAACGTGAAAATAAGTGTTTAAAGGGGCAGCCTTAAGACTTTATTTCTGATTCCAAAAGCGCATTCGGGTCCTAACGAAAGACAAGAAAGAACAAGACTGTCCAAAAGAAAAGAATAGTAGGAAATTAACCTTTCAATCTTAATTCAACTGCACTGAAATTTTTGAAATTTATTTTTAAATTAGTTCTTCGCAGTATGCCTCCCAAACATTACCATCATATTTCTTTTTAATTAAAGCTTAATGCAAGAAACGTTAATTATAAGCCGCAAAAACTTACAATAGATTCAACGATAACGCAAATAATATACAACATATGTTCGATAATGGAAGATAAGACAATTTTCAATATATGTCATAATACCACTACCTTGATGTAAGATTTTCATAAATAATGCATTAAAAATTAGCCTTGAAAAATTGATATCTGTTATTCCAATCCTCTTCCGTGTTTTGTTTTTTTTTAACTTTCATGTATTTACAATAAAACATAACACTTGCAACATCATAACTGCCGAGGTTAATACTATGATTTAATTATTTTAAAGGTACCAAAATTACTAACTGGATAATCCATGGCTAATTTCAAGTCATAAGGGAGACAGGTTTTCGCATAATAAGGAGCTCTCAATGATTCTAAATAAATTTATATGGCAAATTTTTTTACATTTAAATCTTCATTTAAAATGAAAAAAATATTTTATATAAATACTTGAAATTCATGAGTTTTTTTGTTGTTGTCACTACGTTTGAAAAACCATTTGCGCAACGTTGGACAAATAAGCTCTGGCGTCACGGTCTTTTGTTTCTGGAAGTGTCCTGGAAAACAAAGTAGGGGTCAATAACTAAAAATTAATTTTTACATTGCGTGAATATTATTTTTCATTAAATAATCACAGCCTTTACTATAAAATGATGCTAAAATATGTTATTTTAAACGATATGAAGATAAATCTTACCCACGATATAACTGCAAATGTAACCAAAAATTATAACAGCCAACAGAGACAAAGGTGGGTGCCAAGTAAATGAAATCTTATATAACGGAAAAACATCCCTAAAATAAGGACCGAAATATAAGATTATCCATATAATATATAGTTTTATATGAATTGTCTCCCAGGTTCATAATATGCCAATTTTATTATTCTGGAATTTCTTGAATGTTTCTGGATAATTTATTACAATTGCAACAATAATAAACAGAAAGTACAGTTTATTTTAGAAGAAAACATGGGTGATTCAAATCATTAAAATTATCTCGCATAATACAAAATGCATAATGTGTTGAGAAATCTCTCTCTCTCTCTCTGTTTTCTCAGCCATGTAGAATTCAAATTTTGCACACTTCTTTTGTCGTTTATATTCTTAAAAAATTAATATTAGACTAACGCGAACACAACTTTAACCTCCAGCTATGCCAGCGAGTGACTTAAATGACACAACGCACTTGCATAAACGTATAATCGATTCCCTATGAGCACTGGCGGATTTACTACATTTGCCGCTCCGAGGCTGCTTTTTTTTGCCGCCCATATCTACTCTTCCGATTCCCTAATTAGTGGTAGTAACATAAAAATTGTTATATTCAAAAGCCTAGCATTTTTGTATTGACAATAACTTTGTTTAAAAATAAACTCATAAATTGAAACATAAATATTAAACAATATTAACTAATATATTAAAGTATTATCTTTTCTTGGTATATAATAAATCAAATTCAATTTTATTGAAATAAATTTTAATTTTAGAAAAAAAAAAAAACCTATTGAACACTGGTATTTAAATGGAAAGCATGACGTCTAGCTTTCTTCTCGGCAAAACATCTGATTATATCATATGGTATTGAATTTTTTATATCAGACTTAATACACAAAATTTTGCCGCCCTAGTCTATAGCCTAGTATAGCCTTTCGGGAAATATGGCACTGCCTACAAGTAATACAGAGCTGATATTTGAAATATGCTTACTGGTTTACTTCGGTATAATTAGAAGCAACAGAACCTTGTAGTATATGGGCATTATGCAACGCTGTTCCATTATTTGAAGATTCGGCAAATTCTTTAGCACATCCTTCAATGCTCCTTGGTAACTGTGGAAATTTCATTTTGGCAGTGTAGGATCCAAATGACATCCATCCACTTAAAAGGAGACCCACCAGGGATCCAAACAATATGCCCTAAACCATTACATAGTGCAAATATTTCTATCATTTTAAAAAATCAGAGGAAATACATGCACATAATTACAATAATTAGTTTTCTTTTACTTAATTTTAAAAGTTTCAAATGCTATACATTATTCATACAGAGCGTTTCAGGTGAAACGCCCGGATAACAAAAATTCATAATTTTATTTGCAGCCCACAGACAAAACAAGTATAGATTTCGAAAGAAATTGTTCAAGTGCTTTTTATGTATATTTTTGTCGCATGTTTCTATGTGGTATCATTGGGAAAAGCGGCAAGAATTGTGGATCGTAAGTTGTCTGTTGAGCAGGAAAATAATATCCTCACCGCATTTTTGTAGTCCAACTCAGCATTTACAGTACACCAGAAGTTTCAACACGAGAACCAATTTTTCTCGGAACCAGAAGCTAATAAACAGAACGTTCGTTTTTGGGCTTTAGAAAACCCACACGAAATCACCGAGACGTCTTTGCACCCAAAAAATGTTGGTATGGGGCGCCGTATCCAAGAGAGGACTAATCAGGCCATTCTTCGTTGACGGTTATGTCAATTCCAAAAATTTGCATGTAATGTTTTGTAATTTTTCCTGCCAGCCTTACAGTTGAAGTCTGTTCAAATTCGTGTTCAATAGGATAGGGCCAGGTCTTATACGACGGAAGGGGTTTTAACTATTTTGCTAACTATTTTGCATCGTCATTTTAATTGTCGCATCTTCTCCAATCGCTATCCTGTTAATTTTGATTTACAGTGGTCGCACATGAGTCCCGATATAAGCACTTGCGATTTCTTCATATGGGGCTTTCTAAAGCTAAACGTCTTTAAACAAGTACCAAAAACATTAGCCGAAGTGATATTGAAGATTAAACGGTATTGCAACAGTTACCGTGAAATTCTTAATTGGGTTTTTGAAAACACTGAATCATAGGCGAACACAGAAAGTAAAGTACACAGTAAGTGAATAAGGGGGTGTAATGATCCTCTGTAGAACGAAGATCATTTCATGTTGAAGTAATACAAAAATAGGTATAAAGCAATAAGATAAGATGACAACGGATTTACAATTAAAACACATTTATTCTAGATCTAGCACATAGTTACTAGTATTTCCTAATTTAACCTTGACTCTGGCTTCTAAAGTTTCTCCCCGGATTAACTCCTTCCGAGAAGTTGCCCTACTTTTAACATGGCATTACGTGATGATTATATATTAGTATCCAGTTTTGCATGACAAATGACGGAAGACAAGCAAAAAGGACACGGCTTGCGAAGACGCATGTTGACCAGGCTAGTCCGAAATATACCACCAAACCGTCGGCGTAGAAAGGATAATTTTCGAAGAATGTTGACGTTCGTAGTCAGATGCAGACACTCTTACAACAAATAATAGTTATAATTAGAATGATAAGTATAGCATTAAAACTTATGTCGACGGATTATGAGAAGACAGCGGATGCCACGGATCCAAATCTGTGATCGGATCATCCTCATCCGCGAAAAACACTGATAGCTTCTTTTTCACAAGACACTCAGAGGTCTCCCCCCCCCTCGCTCTCACGGCAAAGTCCCAACTCTAGCTCAACCAGAGAGAGTACTTCTCCCGGCTTTTTGCAAGGTATAGATTCTCTTTGTCCTCAAGAACGCTCTGCAGAGAAAGCTTCGTCTTCCCGACCATTTCCAAAACCATCTAATGTCCCTAAAAACCATCTAATCCCTTTTTGGGTGGTCGCTCGTTATGTATTCAGCTGCGAAATCCTCTCTCCTTTCTTATGGCCGGACGCCGTTTTTCAGCATCCTTTGTGTCATGATCATTCCGCGGCAAAACCTTGGATGTGTATTCCCCATGGGTTAGGTAGTGCCTGTACCGCCATCAACGTGTCACCGAGATCGAATCTCTTCGTGGGAAGCCAAAATGGCAGTTCGTCTTTGTCTAATATTTCATCGAAACGTCTAGAATTAAAAGTGTTATAGAACCGTAGTTCGCGATGATCATATCAGGGGATTATAGACTGAATGGGTGGGGTGGGGGATTACAGAGCTACAACTCATATATTCCTATGTTAAATATACAAAATTTCATAAAAATGCGGAGGTTACATCCTCCATCAACACTCCCCTTCGTACTCCAATGATCTGCATTCGATTACAGGAAGTGTTGAACAGACATGGTGGACACATGGTAAATATTGTGTAAAAAATGTTGAAATACATTCTTTAGAAAATTATACTTGTTTAGATCGTGGGCTGAAAAAGAAATTCTGAATTTTTTTTTATAAGGGCGTTTCATCTGGAAGACCCTGTAATTCACGAGTAATATTCGATTAACTTTTCTTAATAATTAAACCGTGCATCACGATAAATTGGTGCACCAAATGTCTTTGATAATTGGATTTTAACCTACTGGCTCATTTGCAGTTGTAGTGAGTACTCCAAGAGTGAGGATACCTTGTGTAGGAGAACACAATAATCCGCTTATAATAAACGTTGCCTCGAAAATTCCACGGAAGTTTGATACAATAAATACCAACAACAAACTTATTCCGCCGTAAGCGAGTGCTAAAAAGACAATAAAATGGAATGAATACAACTTTAGCAAAATACTCGGACCTCATTAGGAATATAAAACTAATCAGTTTACACATGATGTTATTTGAAATTAATGACTCAGTGATGCTTTTCATTTACCAGACAATGATTCTCGCTCATTCCTCTAAAGAAAAACAATTTTGTCCAATAGTAAAAATCTTAGGGAAAAAATGACAGTGGATTGGAATTACAAGTTCTCAGCGAGCTTCCATTAAGTAGCCATTACTAATGGTCATAAGTTTTATATACACGTATTACAATTCTATGTTTTTGATTATATTTATTGTACTCGAAAGTTTGTTTGTATGTGAGTATGCGAAGTGTTGGGGCCGTTTCCTATGACATGACTAAGAAATATCTATTGTCAAAAGAATAGTCTGAAATGTTGTAATAATGCAAGGGAATATATACAGCTCATTTAGGAAAAGCAGTCCAATGGTACCGTTAGAAATAACGGGAACTGATGTCGCAAACGGCCTAGCCGATTACAGCAGAGGGGAGGACGTCATTTCAGAACTTGTTTTTAACGAACGTTTGTCTGCGCCAAAAACCACTTTTGAAATGACCTCTTGCACTCCGCTGTTAGGCAGTTTGCAACGTCACAGCTCCCGTTAATTCTAACGGTACCATCGGACTACCTTTAGACAACCCATTATATACACAGTCCAACTCGCGTTTATGCGGTTCATATATATGAGCAGATCGCATATATGCATCAAATTTCGGTCCTCAAATTTTCTTCTTTCATTTTAATGCTATCTAAACCTGCTTTAGAAAAGGTCCCACATTCGCATTCCGCTTAATTACAATTTTATACATGCACAAACCGCATACACGCAAGACTTTTTGAAACCCAACGAATGCTTTATTATAGAATTAGCACTATTTAAAAATAGTTTCGCGCTGAGCACGAATATGTAAAGGTTTTAGAGGTGTGACCCCGGAAAGTGGCTTTTCTTTCGGGACTTCAAATTGCAACGGAAATTTGTGAAAAACAGGTTTTTACGATTTTTGTAAAGGAGACAAGAGGAGACCTCCACTTTATATTTAAACGAAAAATTAAAAGGCATTGTGCATCTCACGAACCTAGAAATATGCTTGGGGAACATAAGCGGCATATCCAAATTTAATTTTAAAAATTTCAAGACGCTTTGGCACAAACAGGTTTTATACGATTTGTACAAGGAAAATCATATGTAACCTCAATTCTAATTTAATGCAAGAAACTAGAAGCTATGTCGCATCTTACTTGGACGTGATACCCGGGAAGTATCGGGAACATATTCAAATTTGATTTCGAAAACTCAGGAGAAACGTATTCTATTCCAATTCTAAAACAAATACACCATAGATCACCTCGATTGTACTATTGCTCAAAAAACTAAAAGTTATGCCACATCACATATAGAATACTACTGGAAAAGTATCGGGAATATATTCAAGTGCAATTTTCAAAAACACGCGAGACTATAAGATAAATATGCTGCATACGATTTCTGACAAAAGGAAACATAGGTGACCTTAATTCTAATTTAGAAGAATTCTAATTCTAGAAGCTATGTTGCATCTTACATAGAGTAATACTTGGAAAGTTTGGGGAATATATTCGAATTTCATTTCGGAAAACTCAGGAGATAATAGAAGAAACAGATTTTCTACGATTTTTATTAACATTTAAAGGACGGGTCACGTAAATGTACAATTTCCCATTATGACTTCTAGGATGGGTCACGCAGAATTCGTTTTTGCTTTAATTTTTATTACGCTGCGTTAGTTATTCATTTTTATGATTAAGTATATTTTTGTTACCATTCGTTATAGTACCATCTGTTAGTTGAGTCTACTGCGCAGCTTTGCGTTTTAGGTAGTATTTTTTAGTAATTTTGTAACCGTTAAGGAAAGCACGAAAGAATTTTCTGTGGAAGATGCGAAAATCTGTGAAAAAATTTACGCAGATAAGTTAAGAATAAACCACGGTAAACAAATTTTATCAAAAATAAAGTGTTGATTCCAATAAACTAAAGGCTTTAAATCATATATGAATAACAAGTATTTAATTTTCTTTAAAATGGCCGTAAAAATGAGAAAGACAGAGAGGAAAAACAACCCTATCTGGTAAGTGTTAAGAAAACCACTAATAATCCATATTCTTTGCCACAAGAAACCGGAAGCTTCTGATGCCTAAAGCTATTGGCAAAATACGTCGTGGTAAAGCATAGGAATATATTCAAATTACATTTTAAAAAATTAGGTGATTATATTAAATCCTGCATAGGTGACCACGATTTTATTTTGAGGCAAGAAACTATGACCTATCCTGCATCTAAAAAAACAATAAAAATAAAAAACAAAGGAAAAGATATATGCTATGTAGGGTGACTTATAATATTCTCCCTGAAAATAAAAATTTATATCTGGAGAATTAGTCGAATCGATAAACCCATATTTTGGCTTCAATCAACATCAGTCAATAGACCAATCACTATAGTGGATTTTTCTGCGAAGAATCATGTCATCCGTTTATCGTTCATTAAAGGAATTTTCCTACTTTCCTTGAATATATACCAAAAGTGGTCCCTACTTCAGGGGGCTTTAATATTTTTCAGTACAAGGGTCAATTTTTCTTACTCTTATTGGCTCGCCGGCAGTACTTCTGTATCGGCAATATTACGACTGAACAGATCAGGGGAAATGGCAGGCTCATGAGGTGTTTCCCTTTGCTCGCCATGTGTTGCTGTTTTATTTTTTTAGGTCCCTATATCAGTTTTGCGACCAACCCTCCCCCGAAAATGCTACCTAGATTCTCCCCTGGACCTGGATACATATATATTACAATATAAAATATGTGTGGGAGAAAGAATATTTAAAATACACATTTAGTTATTAATATAGAAGACCAGATCAAGAGTTTTAGTGGTAATTTTCACACTGCCAATTCTTAATAAGCGTGTCAATATCAGGTCTTATTTTTGATGCAACCCTAAGAGTTTTCAAGGCGGCCATCATTTATTCTGGTCCCAACTTTTGAGTTTACTAACTTGATCATTGATAAGAGCTGTTCGCAGGCATAACTGCTCCAGAGAAGTGACATAAATTTAAGAGAATGCGGTCGGATGGTTGGGAAGAAATGTTTATCGATATATTTATAATAAAATTCAATGAATCCTAAGCTGATGCTTTTTAAAAAATCACAGTTTTACATCAAATCAAAGAAACTGCCTCTGATGCCAGTATACGCAAGAAAACTAAAGTAAAATGAGATTGGGGAAGACTTACTTAAAACTAATACACTCCAAAGCTTCTTCTATTGCCTTAATAACTTAAACTCGCATATAAAATTCACATACGAAACAGAACAGAACAATAAACTCCCTTTCCTAGACGTTCTTGTACACAGATCTCACGATAACTCAATCTTCACCTCAGTTTACCGTAAACCCACACATACAGACAGATATCTCGATTTTAAATCGCATCATCCAACATGCCACAAAGCTTCCGTTGTTAAAACATTAAGTCTTAGAGCGAATTCTCACTGCAGTAATGAAACACTTTCAAACACAGAAACCGAACATATACACACGGCACTTAAAAATAATGGATACCCTAAACGATTCATTCTCAGAAACTGTAGACCCAATAGTACATCTTTAAACAATACATCTCACACCCGCATATCTATTCCATATATTCACGGCATTTCCGAAACAATCTCTCGCATCCTTAAAGAGGCAAATATCCATACATTCTATTCCCCTGTCACAACACTTCGCAAACAACTTACAAAAGTTAAAGACCCAGTTCCACCAGAAGATCTCACAGGCGCCATATACCAAATACCATGCAAAGACTGCAACAAACATTACATAGGACAAACAAAAAGAATGATCAAAACAAGAAAAAAAGAACACAAACAAGCACTCGCGAAAGGAGACATAGCCTCACGTCTGGCAGAACACGCTTTACAACACGGACACGAACCCGACTGGGACTCAACAAAAATACTACACCGTCACATCACAAACAAGAATAGTAGACTCTTCTTAGAATCTTGGGGAAACTTACAAACTACACGGGAAAGCCATTAATACATCACAATAACTTGCAAAAGCTAACAGACAACTCTTACTTTGAAATGTATGCGACTTTCCCAACATTAGGTGCCCCGCAGCACAGGTTTCTCATTGGTTCCCATTCGGTTTTTCCACGATTTCTATTGGAGGCCTTCTATTGGTTCACACTGGGTGTTTTCATTCTGGGGGACTACTCTGATGAAGGGTTTTCCAGAAATTTCAAGTATAAAAAAGAGATAGAAACATAACATCGTCATTACTCCTGATGAAGGACTGCTGCTGATGCGTCCGAAAGCTTGGGTGATCTTTTTCATTGCTATTTTACCAGTGTTTAACCATTTTGTGTAATTCCTCCCTGGTACCCTGTATTTTATTTCTAGAGTAATAGTACTGTACATTATAAATATTGAAATAAATAATGTGTACCATTTATGAAATTAAAAATATGAATACATAATTTGATAAGAAAATACTAATAAATGTAATGATCAAATAATTTTCACACAGTAATTCAGAGAATATCGTTTATACGCGAAACCCGTTTATATGCGAAACCCGCTTATATGCATAGGATTTTGTTGCCATGTCTATTTGCATATATATGGGGTTTCGACTGCACCTGTAAAAAAATGTTCTTTAAAAAACTATCCAGACGGTAATAGACAATAGTTTTTCAGTTATAATAAAATTTTATAAGTTACTGTCATAAAGGTGGTAATTTTTTTAATTAACATAATTCCAAATGTTTTCCCAATAAATCTGTAATACAGTAATGATTTAAGGTTGTAGTTAGCGATGATCCCGCATGAAATTAGATTTGTAATAAATAGGTTTTGTGATAAATCAGTCGCAATTGAAGCAAGTATGTGGTTACATCTACTTGCCCAGTGGTCACCAATGAAGCAAAATTACTTAACACAGTATTGCAAGAACACGCTTCCACAAAACAAAAATAAACTTTTCAAAGTAATGCGTTTTCTATTATTTAGTGAAACAGCTAAAAGTACATATTTAAAAATATTTATTATAAATATGAATGTAAAATTCCTAAACCAACTTTTGTCTTTTCAACATACCTATCAATTTTGCCAAGAATGTTGTCCAAGCCTCTGTGAGCCTTTTACCAAAAGAAGAGGGACGTATGAAATCTTCAATGGTGACTGCAGCTAATGAGTTCATTGCGGATGACATGGTGCTTAAAGACGCACTGAAAATGCCCGCAATACATAGGCCTGTTAAACCAGGGATATTTGAAAATAATGTTTGCGCCATACTCGGTAGTAACTGAAAGAAAAATTGCCATGGGGATGAAACGAGAATTGAGATTTATACTCAAATATTGAAAATAAATAAAATTATTAATATACTATTTGTTAGCATAGTACAGGGAAATGCGTCTTTACCATATTCAGAGTAAAATAACATAATTTTCATATAATAGAAGCTCTGTTTAATTTTTGCAAACACCTAGGCGACTTAAAAATCCTTCATGCGTAGGAATCGTTAGAGATTTCGTGTTTTGAGATCTAATTATTTTTCTATTCCAATGTTTTAGATTGGTTTTGCAATACACCTAATACTTTGCTGCCTATATTCTTATACATTGTCTACTATACTGCTTTGCAAAAAAGAAAGAAAGAGAGAGAGAGAGAGAGAGAGAGGGAGGAAGAAAGAAAGAAAGAAACCCTAAAAAATTATCCGATCATCTCAAAATTTCGCATGCAAATTCCTTTAGATCAAGTAAATGATTAAATTTTCAAAGCCAATGAGTGTTAACTTCGATCATAGCGTGCATTTCTACTGCGCAACTGGCATCGTATAAAAGAGGTAAAAATTGCAGACGGTTTATTTTTTTTCGTTATCAGCGTTGCAGTTCCCTGGAGACGCAACCAGTAATGACGTTGGGACGTTGTCGAAGACCTTATAACCAATTGGATGACTTCGAACGTGGTGGCAATTATCGGAATGAGTGAAGCTGGATGGTCCTACCGAGCCGAGAATAGATCGCCACCTTAATCGTAAGGACACTGCTGTGCAAAGGTGTTGGCAGCAATGGTTGCTTCGAGGTTTTCATCGCCGGAATGGAATGAAGGTTCTGGAAGGCCAAGGTGCACGAATTCGAGGCAAGGTCGGTTGGTTGTGCGACAGACAAAAGCTGACCTAACAGCAAAATTATCCGCCATCCAACGAGCTACAGTTTCTTCCATACAACACGTGGCACCCTCCACCATCTCAAGACGATTAGCTGAGGTGTGGTTGTGCTCAGAGTCGTCTGGAGTGGTGTCGTAGCCGATCATCATGGCTGCCAGCAGATTGGCATCGCATAGTGTTCAGTGACGAACAGACATACAGCCAATACCCCAAGTGTGACAGTGTTGGGTTCTATCTCATACCAAAGCATGACGACCCTAGTCATAATGCGTACAACTATAACAGCTCAACAACACGTTTAAGACATTCTGCGGCCGTTTGTGTCATCCTTCGTAACACGACAACTTGGGGCCATTTTCAAATAAGATAATGCTATGCCCCATACAGCTCACATACCTTTGAGCTGACTCCGTGCTGTTGATACCCTTCCTTGGCTAGCAAGATCACCAGACCTTTCACCAATCGAACATGTATGGGACGTAGTAGGTCGCCTGATTCGGGCACCGCAAAATTTCACAGATCTGGAGCAACAAGTGAAGTATGCTTGGTAAATGTGTTGGAGGATGACACCAGGAACCTTTATAAGTCCTTACCTAGACATAGAAGCATGATTCGCCGACAGGGTAGTGGGATTTCACCAACTATTGACTTGAACATTCAATGTGCAATTCCTGGCCATTAATGGATCTTATGGCCTTTAGTTCTTTATGATTTCTTTACCTGTGTATATGCTGGATCTTGGTTTAGTTTCAATAGAAACCGGTAATTTTTAATGTTTTGTTTTGCCATGAAAGTTTATATTCATTACAATAATAATAATAATAAGGTGTTATTCTACTGTTTTATTTAAATATGATCTTTTGTTCCTTCGGGCAGCATGGGCTCTATCAGGCTCGATAGTTTTTATCCATTGCTTACCATGCAGATTTTAATCTACAATTTGCAAAATGTATGAATATATAAATGTATGAATATATATACTGAAGTGCCAGAAAAACTGGTACAGGCGTGCGTATGCAAATAACGGAGCTTTGCAACCAATCAGCGTAACGCGATGCGGTCGGCAGCACCTATATAAGACAAGAGATGTCTGGCAAAGCTGTTAGATCGGTTCTTGCCGCTACAATGGCAGGCTATCAAGATTTAAGTGATTTTGAACGTGGCGTTATAGTCGGCACAAGAGAGATGGGACATAGCATCTCCGAGATAGCGACAAAATTTGGATTTTCACATATGACCATTTCACGGGTATACCGTGAATATCAGGAATCCGGTAAAACATCAAATTTCTGACAGCGGTGCGGCCGGAAAAAGACCTTAAAAGAACAGGACCTTCGACGACTGACGAGAATCGTTAAACGAGATAGACGTGCAACACTTCCTCAAATTGCCGCGGATTTCAATGCTGGGGCATCAACAAGTGTCAGCATGCGAACTGTTCAACGAACCATCATTGATATGGGATTTCGGAGCCAAAGGCCCACTCGTGTACCATTGTTGACTGCACGGCACAAAGCTTTACGCCTCGTCTGGGCCCGCCAACACCGCCATTGGACTGTTGATGACTGGAAACACGTTGCCTGGTCTGACGAGTCTCGTTTCCAATTGCATCAGGCGGATGGACGTGTACGGGTATGGAGACAACCTCATGAATCCATGGACCCTACATGTCAACAGGAGACTGTTCAAGCTGGTGGAGCTTCTGTGATGGTATGGGGCGTGTGCAGTTGGCGTGATGTGGGACCCCTGATATGTCTAGAGACAACTCTGACAGGTGAGAGGTACGTAAGCATCATGTCCGATCACCTACACCCATTCATGTCCATTGTGCATTCCGACGGACTTGGACAATTTCAGCATGATAATGCGACACCCCACACATCGAGAGTTGCTACCGAGTGGCTCCAGGAACACTCTTCTGACTTTAGACACTTCCATTGGCCACCTAAATCGCCAGACATGAACATTATCGAGCATATCTGGGATGCCTTGCAACGTGCTGTTCAGAAGAGATCTCTACCTCCTTGCACTCCTATGGATTTGTGGACTGCCCTGCAGGATTCCTGGTGTGAATTGTCTCCAGGATACCTTCAGACATTAGTCGAGTCCATGCCACGTCGTGTTGCGGCACTTTGGCATGCGCACGGAGGGGGGCTGCACGATATTAGGTAGGTGTGCCAATTTTTCTGGCACTTTAGTATGTGTATATATATATATATCAGGCTATCGCTTTGATGCATTCCATATGACAGCAATACATAGAAGACAAACTACACTCACAATTTTTGAAAACAAACTTTTACTGCAGTATTTGAGATTTATGGCATTGGCTCATTTCATGCATTGCTACAAATCGACAAGGAAGAATAAATGAATGTAACCACTGGATGTACGTCTTTGGCGCATTTATTGAATACTTTGAAAATTTAAAGCACAAAATTGGTGAATTAGACCCTCACATGGAAAAGAGTATGCAAATTGTTTGGGAATTGGAACGGTGGTTGATTGCCATGGCTCAAGATGAGCAAAAATCATACTAGGTCAAAGGATTGAAACAGGTATTTATACTATATGCAACGCTGAACAATAGGAAAAAAAACCCCACAGATTCCTTTAAAACTGCTTTTTTTCCTTCTTCTTTATAGAGTAGATTAATATTTTCTCTTTTAAGCTAATCACCAAAGCATGTGTTCATGTATGTAGGACAATTAAAAGTTATTTTTCCTTAATTTTGATTTAAATATGTCAACAAATTTAATAATAAACAATCTTCTGGATTTTTTTTTACTTTCAATTTATTAACATCCACAAGAAGGAAAATGCCTGCCACAAATAATACAAAAGAAACGAGACAAAAAATTTTGCTTGAACGTTCAGAGTTGGATTTGCTTTTCTTTTCTTTAATTCCCAGGGCAGTGTTTCCTGAAGTATGGTCTAATAAATTGCAAGCAAGGCCTTCAGGAAATTTCAGAAGAAAAAAAATAATGCAACAAAGCATATATGTTACATTATTTCTTCAATGCTTCATCCATTTAATGCACCATGACTTGAAAAAAATGTCCATTCACAGTGAGGACAAATTTGATGTGAAAAATAAAATTTATAACAGTGACATTCTAGTGAATGTCTAAGTAATTTCAAAATTCTATATTGGAATGTAAAAAATATAACATCAGATGTTTTTAATGTTTCAGTAATGATGCACAGAAGGAAAATATTTAACGAACCACTGACAACGATCAGCAGAGCCTAATATCACTAACCAGAGATGGTAACCTAGTTTTAGACTATATATTTTACAATTTTCTCCCAGGAAAGACCGCTGGTCCTACGTGGTCCATCGAAGTTTAAGAAATATTTAAAATGGTTGACGAAACTATGAAGAACACCGTATGAAAGGGACATGGAGCTTTCACAAAATATTGCCATTTTCTCCTCGGTGCTTTGTAAGTTCTTTAATTTTCACTCATGAGTTTTCTTACCCTCTGAATTTGTGTTTTAAAGTTCTCCATGTATTTCTGGATCCACCCCTTTCTCTTCAAAATTGGGTGGATGTCCACTTTTAAATTACTTTTCCTGAGAGGGGAGAACATGGGAGGGAAAATGATTTATACTATCCGTAACAAGTCCTGGGACCCACCCTCACATGAATATCGAGGAAACACTGCATTTGTAAAAAAACAACAACATAAGACTAAATGTTCAATAACCTGGCGAAATGCTGATGTGAAGGCACCCAAGTAGGCAACGACAGCAGAAGCAATTAGAACATCGCCTGTTAGATTATTATATTCAATTGTGAGTGAAATAGCCGATTGGTTCCATCGGTCTTTTTCTCCTCCAAGACCTCCAATCAGTTGCTGAGCTCTGGCAAGCTGCAAACTGCAATTTTCCACTTTTGCTTCAAGCACTAGAAGAAAAAAAAAACCAACATGCATGGTTTATTTCCTTAAAAGGCAATTAATTAATAACAGATAAGTACAGTGATTTCTCTCAACAATCTCTAAGTAAAGATTATTTCCAATTAACAATGGTATTTTGTGGTCCAAGCAAATACTTCACAGAATTACACTATTCCGATTAAAATCATCTTCTGTACAACGACGTTTTTCCTAGGTGCCTTGATAGTCATCAATTAGAAAAATAATTATATACGTAATGTTGATGAAACATCATTATTCAATAATTAATGAACAGCCTTCGTCGATACATTTTAATCCAATTGTCATAAAAAAAAAATTTCACGTATACTTCATTATAAATAAAACCATAAATTTCTAGTCTTTGTACAACAGACCTACATTTCTGTACATTTTCATAAAAATATGGATATGTTCCATGAAGTAGATGTCTTGTTCAGTTTGGGAGTTTTATGGCGCAAGAGTGATGCTGTACCTGAATCTACAATTTCCCGAGGAATTTGAACCTCTGATGGC
>QLNU02006693.1:0-10036 GCA_006491805.2 Dysdera silvatica | reverse complement strand
TTTCTTCTCTCTCTCCCTCTCTCCCTCCCTCTACCTTTCTCTCTTTCTCCTTCCCTCACTCTTTCCCGGGCTTCTATATATATTCTCGCTTAAGGTGCTCAGTTTGTTTTCACGAAGTGACAACGAAGCCAGGTAAACAGTGGGCAACGCTATGTGAATGAGTTATTATTGAATAACCACAGGATTTAGTGCAATTCTGTTTGGGATAAATTTATGTGAGGCATAAAATACTAGAACTAACCTTCTTTTCTAACAATTTTTTAAAGAAAAAAGTCAACCCAGAAAATAAAGAAAAAACTTCAAATGCTCCCTTCCAAATGAAAGTCTTTGAAAAAGTCAAACTCATTTTTGCTTTGCAAAGAGAATTTGCACAATGGTAAAAATTATTGTACGCGAAACGCTGCGGTTTTAAAAGTTTTATTGATTCTTTCGTTCTCGAAAAATTAGAAAGTTTTTGCAAGACTTGAAATAGCTTCCATTTAAAGGTTGTTTTTTTACAGTGGAAGTCGGACAAATTTTCTTGGAAAAGATATACGCAATTATGAAAAATATTCCGAATTCGGCGAGAGGGAATGGCTGAATTTTAAAATATCTTGTTAGTTATCAAACGTGTCGGTTTCTTGTTTTGCACATGCACATATACGTTTAGTGCAAAAATAATATTTTAAAATACTAAGATATTATGTGACATTTGGCTTTATTTTCAATAGTTAAAATGCCACATAATAAATTAATATACCTAGGTAATATAATATAATAATTACGACATAATAATAATTACGATATTATAATAATAATTACTACACAATAATAATTACAAAATATAATAATAACACACATAATGAATTAAAAAGTTACTAAAAAATATTTTACTGCTAAACAATTTATGTACATATTTGAAAAGGAAGTTAGAATTACTAAAATTATAATTAAAAATAGAATTACTAAAATATGACTAATAAAATACATCAAAATGCTAATGATAAGCAGGGGCGGCGAGATCCAACACGGAATCTAGGCTCACTTCGACGGACCCCTATGACACTTATCCAGAGCAGTGGCATAGATATTTTTCTTTTGTGGGAGGGGGTTTGAATCCCCAAATGAACAAAAAGAATTAAATAAGTTGGCGCAGTATAGCACAGATGCTCTTGCGCCATTAAAGAATTCAAACAAACAAACAAACGAATGAAATAAGAACTTTTTTTTTGTCTGTCTGATTATTTAATTATTTTACAAGATCACTGCTGAGAAAAGAAGTTAACGTGAGCTATTATTATTTGTTTTCAACAATCGAGACAGACTAATGAAGACTAATTAAAAACTGTAAATCTTGAGAAAATTCTCGGAGGGGGGGGCGTACATCATTATTTTTTCATTTTTAAATAAAAAAGCAAGAATATCGTATCAGAAATATTTTGAACTCTCCGCAGCGTAGGTTCTTGCCAGCGCGGACCCCTAGATTTCCCTAGACGGGCCGACGGGCTGCAGCCCTTGCTTCCCCGCCTATCGGCGGCCTGATTATAAGCAGCCCATGTAGCTTTTTGAAAACCTTGTAAATAGCTACGATCTGAGGTTCTTCAGCTTTAAACAGTATCGTTAAACGCATTTATGAATTATCTTTGTCTGCATTTATAAATCATATTCTTTCATTTTTTTAATGAGATTACAATTTTCTAAATTATTAGAGTCAAGTGATCGATAGAAAAATTGCATTTCATGAAATAACATCATGTTGGATGAAACGTAGTGAATTCAATAGCGCAGGAAAGAGAGGGGCTCAGGGGCTCAAACCCCCCCTCCCCCCAAGTGGATATCAAAACATATTATTTTCTCATAGGCAGCATCACAAAGTCTTCTTTAAAGGCACTTGAGCACCCCATGAGATTTGAATTGCCACATTGCTGAATGGGCATACTTAGAGCAGTATATTTACTTCTTTTAATTAATTACAGTATACATTAGGCACGTATATCTTCGAATTCGGAAAATGAATTTATTTCCTAATAATTCCGTCTTGCATTATTAAAGATTTGGGTGAGGGATCGATTAAATCACGCCTCAGGAAGCTAGTAAAAAAAATGCCTTTTTTTTCCAATCTCCAAGTGTAATTCGAGCTATTTTCGTTTTCAGTAAACTGTAGATTACTTTTTACTCGTTGTCTTTCCTTTAAAAGTCGCCGGTCATCGTGGAGTGTTAGTTACTATTTCGGAGTTAGTTTTTAGGACCTTCGTTTACTATGGTTCATTGTAAGACAACTTGCCAGAAATAATAATTTTATATCGTTATCCTCTATTTTCAAGCAGGAAGCTTACTTTAAAATTCTAAACAACAATTACTGACATGAAAATGACAATGAAATGTCACCCGCGTGGTAGATATTTCCTTAATTATATGCTTACTTCTGTGAGATAATTAAATGGCTGCAAAGAATCGAGCAAAGTTATTTTTATTGTAATCAACAACACATTTTCAGGTAGTTAGCTGTGTAGCAAAACGATTATTTATTGCTAAACCTTTACGTTTCAATTCGAGCTGTGCAAACCATCATCAGAAGAGGTTAAATTACATGAAAAACTTTTGAGAAAATTGTAGGATACACAAATTGCGGAAAGAGCATAAATTGCGGAAACAGCATAAATACGTTAAAATAAATTATTATGAAATTTTAGGGACGAATATAATAGCAGAAACAGAAGAATATGAAATCGAAAAATAAAAACTGACATTCACGCGTTGCAATTTTGTTGGAGTAGGTAACCAAGCAACAAGAATGGTTTTTGCATTGTCTCTATTGAAATTATTAGGATACTTGATGATCTTTATTGCTTCTCTGTATAATCTGGGCCAAAAATTAGTTGATTTTGCAAGAACTTTAGTATGGTCAAAAAGGATTAAATGTTTATTTAAAATTGAATGTTCTGCTATTGAAATGTTCTGCTAAGGATTAAATGGTTATTTAAAATTGAATGTTCTGCTGTTGCCGATTTTGTTATGTGTTTATTCCTCACGAGGCTTTCATGCTCCCGTTTTCGGCACGCAATGGATAGACCTGTTTGCCTTATATATACCTGTCCACAAGAACAAGGAATTTGGTATATATCAGGAATTTCTTTTTCTTTGACAGAACGTAAGAAACTAAAAATCTTGTTTTTAGGAATAAATATTGTATTAATATTATGTCTCAAAAGTAAACGCGGCCAATACGGTCAGTGGTATCTTTTATAAATGGCAGGAAAATTTTATGCTCACTTTTTTTAAAAGGAATATGGTCAGGAATTAGGTATGAAAAATGTGCTTCAGTTTTGGACTTGAACACTTTTTGAATATAGTATTGATTGTAACTATTTTCTTCTAAAATGCCACTAAGAGAATTGAGTTCATTCTGTAAAACTGTTTGGTTACTGCAAATAATATTGGTTCGTTTGAACAATATGTCAATGGCCGTCCGTTTTTGGGAAGGGTGATGGTGCGCTGTAGCATGAAGGTACCCGTTAGTATGCGTAGGTTTCCTGTAAACTGAAACAAGTGGGTTATTGTTGCTTTGCTTAATGACTAAAACGTCAGGAAATGGCAGTCTTTTGTCACATTCAACCTCCATGGTATTGTTGATGGATGCTGTTGATATGTATTAAAAAGTCTTCTAACTTTTTTCTTCCGTGAGGCCAAATCACAAAAGTATCATCCACATATCTAAGCCATTCAGTGGGTTTCAATGGTGCACTTAGTAACGGTAACTCTTCAAATGTTTCCATGAAAATATTAGCTATAGGGAGACTTAAAGGACTGCCCAAAGCTACGCCATCCATTTGCTCATAGAAGTTGTTGTTCCAGGTGAAATAGCTACTCCTGAGACAAATGTCAAATAAATTGAACTATATAATCATTCAACAAGTTTTTAAGAATTATGATAATGTCCGGAATATGAATATTGGTAAATAATGAAACCACATCAAAACTCATTAAGATACCTTTGGAAGATAATGAAAACTGTTTCATGATGTTTACAAAATGTTCCGAATTTTTTATGAACGACTGTGTTTTTCCTATGTGGTTTTTAAGAAGTTGGCTTAGAAATTTGGATAGGTTATTTGTGGGAGAATCAATTGAACACACAATAGGCCGGAGCGTAACATCCTTCTTGTGAATTTTAGGAAGACCATACAGACGAGGTGGTATTGATTCCTTGGGTGTAAGATGATCCATCAACTGCTTATCTAAAACACAAGTTTGTAAAGTTGACTTGATTTTTCGTTCTAAAGAACAGAAAAACCATTTAATCCTTTATGACCATAAAGTTCTTGCAAAATCAACTAATTTTTGGCCCAGATTATACAGAGAAGCAATAGAAATCATTAAGCATCCTAATAATTTCAGTAGAGACAATGCAAAAATCATTCCTGTTGTTTGGCTACCTATTCTAACAAAACTATAACGCGTGAATGTCAGTTTTTATTTTTCGATTTCATTTTCTTCTGTTCTGGTTTTTACATTCGTCTCTAAAATTTCATAATAATTTCTTTTAACGTACTTATAGTGTTTCCGCGACTTATGTATATTCTACAATTTTCTCAAAAGTTTTGCATGTAATTTAACCTCTACTGATGATGATTCGCATAGCTCGAATCGAAACGTAAAGTTTTAGCAATAAATAATCGTTTTGCTACACAGCTGACTACTTGAAAATTTGTTGTTCATTGGTATAATGAGTTGTGAAAGTCTACGTGAAACTACGCTTATTGTGTTGTCCTTCATAAATATTTCACTGCTATGATACGCATTGAGTATAGTATGTCGTAACATTAAACTTGAATTTACGACAATGAGATTTCATTAGCAATATGTCGACACTTCTAATTACTTCAACTCCTCGCTTTGACCTAATCCGCGCATTAAAAATTTGTTTTAAAGTATACCATATATGGAACTGCGTGACTTTTGTTAATGCAAATAATCTAATTAAAATAACCAAAATACTTGTATTAGAAGGAAAAAAAGACGTTGAAAAATGTTAGAGAAAACGGCACACAAAATAATTATTTAAAGCAATTGGCTATTTTTTGGCTTCGTTTTGAAAATGAAAGCAATATATTAATTTGGATTTTTTTATTTTTCTAATAGCAAATTGAAGGACTCTTTCAAATAATTTCAATAGCCTTCTCCAAAGATATTAAAATTGATGGTATTTATTTGGCCATAATTACACTTTTAACAATGAGTACAAGATTTCGAAATACATTTTGTTTTTTAGAACATTTTCTAAAAAAAAAAGAATGTTTTAAATTACCGGGATGATAATTTTTAACATGAATGGGGTGAATGAACGTATGATAATTAATTTGCTGAAGAAATTTTTTATATATGAAATACCTTGTTTGGTTTTATGAGAATAGCTAAACTTTTAGCTAACGAGTTATTATAATATCGTTGGTAATACTGAACTTGGACGGTAATACTGAAGTTACATCTAATATCCATAGTTGCAAGAATATATCTAATCTATTTACCAAAACATATATAATTGGGTTGCCACCTTGGTTTTTCTACGAAATGGGTGTTTGGATATTAAATTAAATAAGTAGAGTATCTATCACAAAACTTGGTAAAATGACGCAATGGGCACAGTTTTGAACTGTATGTTTTAATATAGCTTTAGAACGTTTTCTCAAAGGCTTTTAGCCCTCTTTGAAGAAGCTTACATAATACTGGAACTACCGAGACTAAACTAATAATAAACAAAATTTTCAAATACTGTCACGCTATTTAAAATCACGTACAATTGCCTAAAACTAAATGGGTTTAATAAAATTATTAAAAATACACTTGAAGAAAAAAGTAAATAAACAAACACAAACAATAATCTAAAATTGAGAAATCTAATGTAACTTAATGTGTAGGAAATTGGTCTATGCCGGATGTAATTTTGTAGTAATGGCCATGTCATTGACCAAATTATCCTTGTTTTGGTGAATAATAAAAGTTTCGAAAAAATTTAAATCAGCCGGAGTAGGTGGTTTAAAGATTATTTTTACATGGTCAAAGTTGAATTTATGACCACAAGACCAACAATGATCAGCTATGGACGATTTTGAAAATTCTTGTTTTTTGACGTACGCTTCAAATTCTTCAATCCTGAACTTAAGCGCACGACAGGTTTGGCCAATATAAGATTTAGAGCAGGAACAAGGGATTTCATAAATTCCCCACAAATTGTGGTGCAGAATGATACCTTTTAATTTAGATATGCCAATGGCATCCGGCATGGACTAATTTTCTACACGTCAAGTACCATTAGTTTTCTCAATTTTAGATTATTGTTTGTGTTTGGTTGTTTACTTTTTCTTTAAGTGCAGTTTTAATAATTTTATTAAACTCATTTGGTTTTAGTCAATTTTACATGACTTTAGATAGCGTGACAGTATTTGAAAATTTTGTTTATTATTAGTTTAGTCTCACTAGTTCCAGAATTATGAAAGCTTCTTCAAAGAGGGCTAGAAGCCTTCGAGAAAACATTTTAAAGCTATATTAAAACGTATAGTCCAAAAACTGTGCCCATTGTGTTATTTTACCAAGTTTTGTGATATATTCAGCACAGTGAGTCGTTTTACTTCCAAGTAGAGTATTGCTTATATTCAAAGTCTTGTTTTATTAGATTACGTGTTGTTGAAAAGAAAATTTGTTCCACAGGGTATTTAATAAATAAATATAATATCCACATTTTTGTCCTGCTCTAAAATTAAGCCTCATCGGCATATTTTGTGCCCATAAAGCTGAAATATGAGATAATGTATAGCCTGGCTGACATATAAACGTTTGCATTCACAATAGATTTGGCATAGTCCCCAAAGGCTCAAAACAGAAATATCGTCTTCCAACTCCGAAGAGTAAATTTCGTTACAAAGAGAGAAGGTGAACTTAAAGTTACCTCTTTCCAAAAACCTTCTATTGCCGAACATTGCTGGGGAAATAAACATAATTTTAAATTTTCAATACCTTCTACAATTTGTCGGTCTATATCGCCTTTGGAGTTTGACTTTCTGGAAGTTTATCATATTTATGAACAGTCAAACGATGTCGTTAATTATCATAAATCTGTGCTCCCTTCAGTATTTTGTGGAAGGATTGATTAAAAAAAAGGACCAGAGGTTTGAGTAATGAAAACAGTGGAAAAATACACTAATTGATTACAAGAGAACCATTTTATAAAAGCCATGTAACCGTTTTATAAAATTTTTTCACGGCCTAAAAACATTCCCATTCATAAATATTGTTTGGAATTTTCATCGTGGCACGGCAAAAAGGTAGGCCAGATGGGACTGACTCTTCGGAACTTGGGCTCTATTCATAGCAATAACAAACTCAACAGTTTTATAATAAGAAGGAGGGTTGTATGTAGAGATTGGGTGAGCAGTATTTTAAATTTATAAATATATTTATAAAATATGAATTTTTAAATTATTGATTTTCTCAAATATGGATATTTACGTGATTTTTTAATAATTTTATGTGCATGATTTTGTAATTTTAACTAGTATAACAAAATTAGCTCACTTATTTTGTGTAATATGATTATACGAAGGAAACTGTCAAATTTTATTTGAATATAGCAAACAGCAAAAATTATATCATGCGCGCAAGATCCAATTTTGACGTTCAGAGAAAATTGAGTTTAAAGTCAAGTTTAAGTATAAAAATAAATATGCTTCACTACATACCATTAAAATCAACCAGCTTCATATAACACTCCTTCATGCTGAAAGTCCTTTTTTAATTTTTTACAAAACAGTTGTCGTTGAACTTTACGAGCTGCTTTTGTGGACATCGAAGCTTGCTTTTCGGCATTCATCACTCGCACTTTATCTGCTGCAATTGCAGCACGTCTTGCATTGACACCTGGCATAACCCCTAGGTTTTCCATCACTTCGAGGCGACCCTGACTGCCTTTGTTAAATGCGATGATAGCTTCGTAGGTTGCTATTTCAGCAATGAGCCGACCACTTCCTGAAGTTTTCGGGCAATACTTCCAGATTACCGAGTTGAAGCTCTCGTTTGCGTTCTGCGTTCTATTTTCTAAACATCTTTTTAAAAGTTGGGGATGTGATACATCCTTAAATATTGGTTTAATAGCATCCATAACAGCAGTCGGCACTGAATTTTTGTGTTTAAAATTATGGTGCGAATTGTTGACAACTGCCCTTTGGTATTTACAGTACGAAGAAAGGCCTTTGGGGCAAAAATCGTGAGTGGGCTCCTCATCTGTGGCACGTGAGTGATAAAAGATAGCCCATACAGCCTTTCTCATTCCATCTAGAGAACCTTTATGTTCTCTTATAGCATTTCTAAAGTATGCGGAGAAGCGGTCAATAATTTTATTAGTAAGCCTGCGTTTACCGCTTAACGGTATGCTGTCCGAGAGTTTTTGTCCTCTTTTTTCTTTCTTCATTTTTCTAAGCCGGGCTCCCATTCTTTTGCCTATGTGGTTAATACATTCAATTTTTTCAATGTCTACAGCATTGCCATATGGTCGCAACTTTTTAATTTCAGGATAAGTTTTTGTATCTCCATCACCTACATACTGAAGGTATCGTATACCCCTGTGGGTCTCCGACCGAGTAAAAATTCGACACATACCTGTGACTTCCATTTTCGCTGCTGAGCCTGTATGATTTTTGTACACTTTGATTGGTGAGATTGCAACCAGTTAGTATACGCCTGACCAACTTTCAGTCCTTTGTAGTTGCTATAACCTCTGCAGGCAGAGGACAAAATTTCGACGTCGATTACTTTGCCTGACTCAGCACCGATTACGCTGCACACACCGATCTGCGAAGAAACACCTCGACTCTTCCAGGTGCCATCGCCACTGACACATACACCACCATCTAATGTCGTCAATGACTTTTCTTCTACTGCTGCTTCTTTCATCACTGTTTCTGCAGTCATTGCTAGAGCATTTTTAATGCTCGTTAAGATTAGACGACTGCTAGAAACAGGAGTAGGCAAATCCATGATACCACAAAATGTCTTCAAACTCGACAAACCCAAGCCAATGATACGCATAGCATAAACACTGCGTCTGTTAATTTCTGGAATGTTATGCTTTACACCCAGCATTTTTGAGTTGGGAAATGCTTCCTGAAGTCCACATTTTTCGCAACAAATACTGAATTTAGACGAAAGCCCTTGCTGACATTCCTCCCTAATTTTCACTTTACCACCACATACCTTACAGCATACAAAATTTTCAAGTGTATTAACCAGCAAGTCGAAATCAAATATTCGATATCCATTAAATGCATTCTCACATTCAAAATTATTTGCTGGTTGACTGCAATTATCTAGTTTCATTTTTTTAGCAGAAGCACTACTATATTCAGCAGTAGATGAATCTTCAATACTGGCTTCTTTTGTCCCATAAAAACATCGCTTCCTCTTTTTAGGACGCATTCCCGACTTAGATTTCGCTTTAGCCATTAGTCAGGTAAATAATGAAAGGCAATCACCAGTAAAACTGAAGTAAATAATAACGTGAACCCAAAATAACTCACAACATACTCACAAAATAACGTTTGAAATAGGCAACAACGAGTAATTAACGAAATAGGCAATAACAAATAACTAACGAAATAAATAAAATGGTAAAAGAATCAAGCGTTTGAAAAATTAGAAACGTGCGATAAAGCGTGCGTCCGTGTTTGTTTACAACAAAAAGCGAGAGTGAACGACGGGTATGAAAGTTGTTCGCTTCGTTTTCGCTTACTTTGTACATGTATATTTGGATGTGATCCCCGTTGGATTATTGTTTCAAAACAAAAAAAGAAAGAAAAAAGAAAAAAAATTATGTAAACAATGTTTTAACTTTGAAAATAGGGTATTTAACGTTGACACGACTGAGCGTTGGTCCCTTTAAAACTTCAAATTATTCAAACAGGGTTTGCTATTTTCTCTATATCTCGGCTTCTAATTACGTTAGAAGTTTACGGTTGGTCTTAAAATGCTCAGAAATATCCATACTTTTACATAAAAAAAATAAAAT
>QLNU02006680.1:0-12713 GCA_006491805.2 Dysdera silvatica | reverse complement strand
GGGAATCCAGGATTTATGTGTGACAAGTGTCCAGGGAATAAAATTTTAAAAGGTGGCAAATTCATTTTGTTTTTTAAGCGCAATCTTGGTCCATAAATTTCCGTCGATCTTACTTCCCCTTCCCAATTTGAAATTTTGAAATTTTTTTTTAAATAGACCCCCTCCTCCCACAAAATAAAAATTTGGAATAAAAATTCCGTTATCTTATAAAATTAATTCTCAAAAACATCGTTATTTTATCTTATCATAATGTACAGAAGGTAATCATAATCCACCCCCACCTCCACATACTCTGCGATTTTCTATCCTCCCACTCGAGGTGGTGGATCGATGAAATTGTATTTGTTCATTTTAGCATAAAATGCCTTGTAAACTCTCTCCACGTTTTCCAAGAACATTAATTTTTTTTTGGATAGTAGGTGGAGGGATTGACGTATAATGCGGACATATAAGGAGAGAGCACATTTTAAAAAATCAATTTTTAATAAATGTTTTCCTCACAATTCGTAAAATGCCTGTTTATTGTCATCAATACTAGTTATTGTGCTATGTGTATGAACAAAATGAAAAATTTTGAAATTGCACCTAAGAAAATCATTTTGGCAACTAAAGAAAAATTGTTAGGTGCTATTGACGCCTAACTTTCTGTTCCTAATTTCTAGCCCTATTCAGAAAGAATAATGGTGAAGACAATGAAGGAACTCTTGATGCCTTAAGCTAGAAGAAAAGGTTCTACATTTTTAGAGCATTGTTTCATAAAGCATATACAAAGCCTTTATTTTTAAGGTTGGAAGAATAAAGTATAATAGAGAAAATGCATACTTAAAGTTGACTTTAGCGAGAACTTCACTGTTATGCAGAAAGAGGAAGTGCAAAGCGTCCACTGGACAAATGACCAAATTTCTATACATATAGCAATTGCACGTACATTCGTGAGAACATATTCATATGCTTTATTTTCATATTATATGGAGTACAATAAAACTTCATTTCACATTTTTAACTGCAAAATGTTTTAGGACTTGAAAAAAAAAAGGTTCCTTAACTTGAATGTGTCAAAATCTTCTCTGACAGTGCTGCACAGCACTTCAAGCAATGATTTACATTATGTAGTATAACATATGGAATTCAAGATTATAACTTGCATCTTAATTGGTACTTTTTTGCCATATCTCATGGCAAAATAGTAGTAGATGAAGTGTATGGAATGATAAAGAATTGTGTATGGCAAAAAGTAAAGGCCAGAAAAGCGTTTGTCAGTAATGCTCATAGGTGTAGCCAGGGGGGATGTTTTGGGGATGGTCACAACCCCTATCGCAATGAAATTTTGTATATTTAACATAGGAATATACTAGTTGTAGCTCTATAGCCTCTCCCTTATGAACTTTATGCTTAAGCCTATGGCATAGGTGCCAACTTCTAGAAGTGAAAAATCTGTAATCAATTGTGCATGCGTGGGCCGGCCATTTTTTAATTACACAAAATCATACATAATTTATGAAAAAAGGACACAATGAGGAAATTAAGTATTTATTAAATTAATAATAATAGAGGATTAAACTGTATTAAACGCAATATTAATTCTTAGAATTTACAAATGCCGTAGTGCAAGATTTTGCATTTGAGAAATTTTTTTTCAAATACATTCTCGTAACATTTCACATGTTGTCTGCATTTAACTATTAGTAAGTTTTCTAATGTGTCATGCAGACATGGTTGACCTGACTTCAGTCTTCAGTCAGTTCTAATTTTCTTCACTTGACTGAAGACTCTCTTGCATGCTGCATTACTGTGAGGGATCGTAAGTATTGACGGCATAACCTGAGAAAGTCATTTAAATTTTAATTCACAAGTATCATTTTTTATTCTACCTACGGCTGCCTATTGTGCATAAATGCTACCTTCATTACTCACAGTTTGTGAAACTTCGAAAGCCTGGAACTCGCTGAATTCTGTTTGTAAAGCATCAACAGCTTTATCTTCTGTATTATTGAACGAAAGAACGGGAAAATTTTCTGATAAACATTTTAAGCTTGAAAATGATGCATTTTCAAAATTCGATATTTGTGTAACCTTTGCATGAGGTAACACTTCTAACTCAAAAGGAAATTTATTGTGCATGTAGTCACATGCTGCTATGAAATAGCTTCTGACGTTTTCATAAAATTCATTTTTATCATGGATGTTAAAACCTTGGATTACTTTCAGTGTGCTATTTCCAATTAAGATATCAACATCTTTTTGATTACTCCTCTCATGATAGTGGAGTTTCAAAATATCACTACACGATTTTATGATACTTGGTTTTACAAATTTCACTAGCATTTCTCCGTACAATTTTAAGAGAAGAGATTTTAGTATATGAATATGCGGTTCCGCAGACTGAAGTTGAACATTTGCTTTTTTAAATACAGGCACAGTATAAGATAAAAACAAACAGAAAGCCTTATTGATATCTTCCGACAGAAAATAAAACAACCTTTCTTCACGAGACATGGAGCTTTCAGTTTTTTGTTTCTTAGAAATATCCATATAATTTTGAGCTTCCCTTTTTAATTTCTGTGATGCTTTTTTGCTGTTGTGTTCTTTCACTTTATCTGCATTTTCAACCAAAACTTTGATAGAGGGAATAGTAAAGAAAGTGGGGTGATTTGATTCCTTTTCATGGCCATTTCCTTAAAAAAAATGATCAAAGGTTGCCACTGCTGGATTATACGCTCTAAGCATGTGCCAACAGACAACGAACGAGTGCTAACGTGTTTTAATACCTTTTTTATATCAGTTTCATAAAATTCTTGAAGAATTTTCAACCTATCTTTTCTTTTCGAACTCTTTTGTAGGTAATAGTAAATGCCCACCAAAATTTCATCGATTTTAAATGGCAAACATGCAATACTCTTTTCAGCTGCTAAGTTAATAAGGTGGCAGGAACAGCCTATAATTTCAGTATTTTACTGATGATTCTTTAACACTGCTGCTACACCTGCTTTTTTTCCTATCATAACAGGTGCATTATCACAGCTAAAGGCAACACAATTAGAAATTGGAAAGTTTTCAGATTGTAAAGCACTTACCAGAAGATTTCCAATATTTAACCCAGTTTCGTCAGCTTTCAAAGATAGCACAAATAAAAGACAATTCATAATTTTTTCATATAAAGGATCGAAGAAAGTTAACACTATTGGATACAGCTTGAAATCAACGTTGTTGCTTCCATTGGTTGGAACTGAAAATGGATAGCACCTTAAATTTTCAACAAGTGATGAGGATTCCTTTGCAGACATTTCTTTCATAATTGCAGAAGTGTTGGCCTTTGCAGATTCATATTGTTTCGCAATATTGCTATCAGGAAACGTTTTCCGAAAGAGCATCCCCGCGTGATCGCAGCAATTCATTGGCAAATTATGTTCGATCAAAAACGATGTAAATAAACATTCAGCGTTAATCACGAAGGTATCACTAAATGCAAAAAAATGAAGACTTGATACTATGATTAGACTTTACAGCCTTGAATGCCTCCTTATGTTTAACTGTCTCAGAATGCAAAGTAATATCGCGTTTACCACCGAGAGTAATACTTATGGCTTTACGGAAACATGTGCAAAAAGCATATTTTGGCCCCAGTCTTGATTTCTGAATAAAATTAAACATATTCTTCATATATTTGGCTTTAAAAGTTTGGTAGTACCTTTTATTAACGGTCGACATCGTTAACGTTTTCAAAAACAAAACTTTCTTTCTGGAGCAAAGAAATACAAGATACACACTAACATGGCTTCCCTAAATAAAGTCACGTGCTCGACCCAAACCTTATGGATGTAGCACATTCTTTCTTTCCTACCGAACAACTACATATCCAGATGCGCGATTTCCATTGTGCAGGGGCATCAGTCTATGTCATAGCTGGAGCTACAATTCCACGTCACGCCACGCATGCGCAGTCAACGGCAGACGAATTTTTCTGGCTTTTTTATGGACATTTGCATTTATTTACAAGTCTTTATTATTAAATACGCACATATGCATAAAAATTTAAATAAATACGTATCAAGAAAAATAGGTACTTAAAATTTTTTTTAAAAAAATCAATATTTTAAAAAACACTGGGGATTTTAGACATAATCTCCGAAAATCGGAAGACCGATAAAAAATTGGAAGTCTTCCAGGTAAATCGGAAGGATTGGCACCTATGCTATAGTAATGCTTTGTCTTTTCGCAGTGTGCTGCATCAACAACATAAAAGATAAATGTTATCTATATACCTGAAGCAGAAATCAAAAGCGAAACTGAAAAATTAGAGAAGTGTTGGAAGAGTATTAGGAATTTGCCAAAAACACATCAGATACACTGTGTTCGAATGAAACAAATTTAGTGAGGTTTGCTACTACATCAGATAAAGGAGATATTTTTTACTTCAGAATGATTGATGATTTGTCACCAGTAATTAAATGTAGCTACATGGGAACAAGCATAGATGACCATAGTGAAGGCATTCAATTTGGAAAATGGATATTGGTGGAATTTACTTCAGAATGTAGAAGTGTACTTTGGTTTGTAAGACAGATCATTGAGCAACTAAGCCATAGTACCACAACAGTTAAATTTTTGAAGAAATCTAGTCTTAAATTTGTTTGGCCTACAGAAGAAAGCATTGCTGTAATTGATGAGCTTCAAATATAAAAAATACTACTCGAATCTACCACAGATTTATAAGAAAAAATTAGTTTTTCTGAATTAGATTTGTAAAAGTCACCTTTCTCTTAAAAATTTTCCTCTACATGTACCAAAAAGCTGGGTAAATAATTTTCAAATTACACCCTGAAGCTTTTGTCTCTTAATATTTTAGATTTTAATTTTTTTTTAATGGCAGGTTTCAACTCTCTCTCTCTCAGTATATAAGATGGATCAGCTTAAGTTAATACTGTAGAATATCTAAAAAAAAAATAAGCATTTTACAAAAAAAATGTTTGAAACACAGTTGTTTATTTTTTCACACTGAATACGAATAATAAATAAAGGTTTCTCTTCGAAAAAACGAGTTTGACCTTCAAATTACCTTGAAAACAACCAAGTAAAATATAGATGATGAAAAACACTTTCCCCTTTAAGACAAGCAACTTTTGTTTCAAATATTTTTTTGTAAAATGCTTATTTTTTTACATATTTTACAGTATCAACTTAAACTGGGTCAACCCGGTATTTGACAGAGGAGAAAGTTATATCCGAAACACCAAATTGTTACGTCCATAATAAATTAATTTGTCTTTATGTTAATTACTACAAGTCACATCTACTAAAGCTTTACTATTCCTAAAAGCTCAAGGTCTTCTGAACAGACATAGAAAAATAAATTTTAAAAAATCATGCATAACTCACAGAATTCTGTGAATTATTACGACAATGTGGAATTTATACTGTTTTTCAAGTTACGTCCGTAGCAGGTTTTTTTTTTTTAATTACCAGTTTCCGTAATAGGTGAACTTTTACATAAAATGGGAATAACATAAATACCACAGTCTGTTCTAAAAATACCTAGCTTCTTTGAATTATCTTGAGTCTAGATGGAGATTTAAAGTGAGCAAATGCATGTATGCTAGGAGTACCTCAGGCACCTTCACCTATATAAAACATTTCTCGACCCTTCCCCCACACCCACTCCTCCAAAACCCATTCCCCGCCTACCTTTATTGTACCCATGCTGCTTTGTGGTCAAATGTGCGCTAACGTCCTTCCAGGATTACATCATGATTTTTCACTTTGTGTGTTTGCTTTATTTCCGACTACCATAATTGTTTACAAATTAACTACCTATCTGTACATTTCAGTTAATTAATTAGATATAGTACTGATACTAAGATACTGAGTTCTTGTTTTGATTAAAACAATAACAGAGCTGATACACACTGACGAGGACCCTCCCCCTTTCTACATTGATGGACTGTGTAACGGGGCCCTGTACCCTTTCGGTTACTTTATTAGACATAATACTAATATCGAGACATTCGTGAACTTTGCATTGCAATTCACAAAACACTACTGTCAGGAAACACAGACAATAACAAAATAGCTGAATGGATGCTACAATACAACTATGATCGAAAACCCCCCAGAACAGATGTAATATAGGTAATCTTGTGACGTGTTTGGTCGCCAAGGGTCAAAATACGGTGTTTCCACCATAGTGGTGGTTCGCCATGATGGATTATGGAATTTGGACTTTTTGGGCCCAATAAATTTTTTTGAACAGGAAATTCCTTGTGAGAACCATTCTGTCGTAATTCCAGATACTGGGCTTCAAAAAACACCTTAAAACCAAAATTCCATCCAAAGAAAAGGGGGTGAAAGTAGAAAGTAAAGAAATTGGGAAAATTATGCTGGGGGGAGGGAGGGAGGCAACAGATGGAGGAAGAAGAGGGTAGGAGAAAGTTTTCAAAAATAGAAAGATTTTGAAACAAACTTGCCTATTATTCTTCAAACCAAGACCACTTTCAATGGGAGAAGTAAAGAAAGTAGGGGGAGGCCAACAGAGGAAAGTGAGGGAGGGTAGAAGGGTTTCTTCAAAAATAGAAAAAACTTAAAACAAAATCGCTTGTTTTTCTTCAAACAAGGACCCGTTTTAGTGAGAGAAGTAACGAAACTGGAGAGGCGGGGAAGAGGCCAACGGAGTAAAGTCTGGGAGGGTTGAAGGAGGTTTTTAAAAATAAAAGGAACTTCACACACCTTGATGATGACAAGTCTGAAGGTGCTCTTTTACAATATAGTACAGGCTTCTGTTTTGGTACTCGCCAAACCACTCGCTACTTACCTACATTTTTCTCTCCTCAAACAGCAGATAAACGAAAGTAAAGGTAAAGTAACTCAAAAGCAAATGTTATGTTTTAATGAATATTGTAAATTAGTGGTGAATTTTCTCCAGTTATTACAGTTTCAAAATATTTGCGGATTAATGAAAATTACTTTTTCAAAATCGCGGAATTGCAATGGGCATATGCGTTCATTATGACAGCAAGTTCAAAAAAGTCATACATCATAGTCATTTAAACTAAAGAAACGATATTGAACTGAAATTACAGAAAAATATGAAGTTAAATTTAAATTAGAGAAAAACGAACTTGAATTTAAATTAGAAAAGAAAACTAAATTATATTCAATTAGGTTAGACCTCGCTAGGCCTGTGGTTATTCTTTTAATCAAAAACAATAAAAAACTCAATAAAATAGTTGTTTTTTAACTTACATTTAAATTGGAACAAAAGAAAAACAAAGTTGAATTTAAATTAGAAAAAACGATAGTGGCACCACCATGACACGCTTGACGGTAAAATTGGGAATTACAGAAGGTTGCTATAAAGGACAGTAGAAAGGCAGAAAAGTGGGTTACTGTATTGTTTTAGTGCCTGTACCAGATTGTAAAAGAGTACCAGTCCAGAGAACGAAAAAAAGAACCAGATGAAAGCCGAAAGCAAGAACACTGCCTCTAGGGCTGCCAGAACAGAATATTCTAAATTCCCAACTGTGGAGGAGGACGTTGTCAGAAACGGCCAAACAGCTGCCAAAAATAATTATCTATACTACATCTGGTAGCAGCACAGATATATCCTCTGTTTTGTCACCAACTTGTCTCCAAAACTGATGCTATACTCTTAAAATGGACAAAGTTTTATGGAGCATAAAAAATGTGTGCATGTGCAGGGTAATTGTAGTGTCGTAGCATCTATTCATCCATTTTGTTGTGTTGGGTGCGTTTCGTGACGGTGGTATTTTGTGGGTTTAGCGATAGGATAAGTGAACATTTAAATTTTTTTTTTTCATGGATTGGAATTCACAATATGTTTCGGATGGAGAGGAGATACGGGAGGGAAGAGGTCAGAGGAGGTATGGGGGAAAAGGTCAGAGGAGGTATGGGGGAAGAGGTTAAAGGAGGTATGGGGGGGAAGAGGTTAGAGAGGAGGTATGGGAGGAGGAGGTTAAAGGAGGTATCGGGAGAAGAATGGAGGTTCGGGAGGAAGAGGGAAGAGGAGGTATGGGGGAATGTAGAGTATTGCAATGTCGGGGATGAAAATCTATTGGACTTGTATTTCGTAAGAGGTAGGGGAGAGGGGAGGTATGAGAGGAATTTGGAGCATTGCAATGTCGGTGATGAAAAGCTGTTTGACTCATACTTTGCAAAGCGTATGTGGAGGCGGCATCACAAAGACGAAGTGAAGGAAATTACTCCAAAAGCCATAAAAAATCAGATGCTTAAAGACAGAAGTAATTTTTTTTTGTTAAAAGAATAATAAAAAAGTATAATAGGTAGTAAACTCGGTATAAAAGGTAGTTACCCCTCAAAAAACACGGCGGCCGGGAAGCGAATGTGTGATAACATAACCCGGGAAGGAGGTTGCCACAGCAAGATTACCGTGCCTTGCCAACAAAGCACACAGGAGATACATGTGCAGGCCAAACTACACGTGTATCCCGTGTGATTTGTCACCAAGGCATATCAACCTCCTTCGTGGATTACGTCATCACGTGTCTGCTTCCCGATCGCCATGTTTTTATTTTAAGGAGTAACTTAGCTGTTATACTGAGTTTACTTCCTATTATACCTTTTTAATATTCTTTTAAGAAAAAAAAACCTTACTTCTGTCTTTAAGCATCTCAGTTTTTATGGCTTTTGGAAACATTTCCTCCACTTCGTTTTTGTCCACTTCCACTTCGTCCCCACATATACTCTGCGCAGTAAGAGTCAAAGAGCTTTTCATCGCCGACATTTTGATACTCCACGTTTCTCCCATACCTACTTTCCCCTCTTCCCCAATAACTCCTTTGCCTTCTTCCTCTCTGCCTCCTTTTCTCTCTACCTCCTCTTCACCTCCATATTACCTCCCCATACCAATCTGTGAAAAAAAAAATTGAAAGGTTCACTCATCCATTCAACTTCACGCATTGTCTGCATTCACGACACATACATGCTAGTAGACCTTCTTTCATGCACCAATCTATCACAAACTTATGTCTTTTCAATTCCAATCCATGAAAAAAAAAAAAGAATTTAAAGGTTCGTTCATCCTATCGTTGCAATTCACAAAATACTACCGAAAGGAAACGCAACTAACAAAATGGCTGAACGCACTCTGAGACGCTACAATAAAAAATACCCTGCACATGTGCATATATTTTGCGCTTCCCAAAATTTTCCGTTCATTTTAAAAGTATAGCATCAGTTCTGGTGACGAGTTGGCGACAAAACAGGGGATAAATCTGCAGTTTTAACCATGTACATTTTGGCTCTACATCTGTACTAAAGCCCCATGACGCACATGCACACTTCGACCACACCCCAAAAAAAAATTCAGACCAATTTTAAGAGTATGGGAGGAGTTTTGGCGACGTTAGTTGGCGCTTGGCGGGGTGAAATTGTTCTGGGGTGTCCCCCTGTTTCCCCAAATCGCGACTTGCATTCCGGCCATTTTCATCATTCGGCGCCATTTCTAAAAAGTTGTCAACGTTTACCGTATTCTGTACTAGCGCCGGCTAAAAATCGAGGAGACAAATCGATGCCGCCTCCCACCTCACACACACACTCTCAAAAATTTCTGGATCTGCCATTGCTTCTACTCTGAACTTTACGTTTGCTAAGCTATTCTTGTTTCAAATCATATTACATGGTGTAATGTGGGGCACACAAAAGAAAAGTAACAAAAATCTAAGTAGTCCACGAAAACCTAGCAAAACTTCAGGGGCTCAGCGGCCTGAAAAATTAGAAACTGACGATGTCAATGAAATGAAGGTTTCACAATATTTTATTCTGCAGCTTTCATTTATCATAAACCATGGTTAATATTTATCTAAAGTTAATTTATGTAAAGAGGTTATAAATGTACTTCGCACCTGTTTATTATTGCATGCACTCATGACTTTTTCTTCTTTGCACTGATGTGATCACTAGAGCAAGGCCAACTAGATTTACTACAGGCCTGCTCACGTGAATTTCAAGGGTGTCCCCACTTTCTTTTGGAGTAATTGCTAGGGTTGTTCATAGGGGACGCCAAATCACAGGTATAAACAAACCAAAGACTTTCACGTGTTTTCAGCAGTTAACCGAAGATTAAAAAGGATTTCTCGGTTTTCTATAATTTTTACATGATATTTATTTGTGATAATAATGGTAGTGGCTTGTGTCCCCTTTTGTAACCCGCAGTTAAGAAAAAGTAATGTATCCTTTCAGGAATTTCCAAATGAAGAAACCTTTCGAATACAATGGATTACAAATATCTCACGTAAAGGTAATTTGTTCCCTCCTTCATAATTTTACTCTGTAGTAGCTAAGCTAAGGTGCATTAATTATTTGAAGTTCATCCAACATCAAAGCTATATATGCACATTTAGTGTTTTCATCTAATTGAAAAATTTATGTTGAGTGTACATAGTTAAGGAAATACTTTTTATTGGATCTTTTGTTCTTTGGGAATATATATTTTAAAATCTACTAACTTTAATATAATCTTGAAGGCAATGCTAACATTCTTGAAGATCGCAAATAGTGACAACCGTTTATCTTGAATACTTAAAAAATTTTGAGTCCCATTACTGTTTGTGTTATTGTGAAACTTCCTTTAGATTTCATTTTTTATAAAATAATTAATCAGTGTCTGCTAAATTGGAGGTGGGCATCAAATATCGGGTTCACAGTCACACACACCGGGCATCATATCTGTCTGTGAATTGCACAAATTTATTTTTAAACTTCCTTTATTTTACAATTCAAAATGTTTCATTAACACCTCTTGGGAATATGGGCAGTTTCTATTCCTAGCAAATATAGTCCTTCTTGTTAGAGTCAGTAATTTAAAAAGTACTTATTAATCTACATTTAATCCTGTTAACCATTTTTTAACGTACATGATGAACGTTTGAAGTGGTTATCTGGTTTTTTAGAATATTTAGAGAAATGGAAGATTAGTTGTACGAACAAAACAGAATTTTTGAGTCAAGAAACATATCAAGCTCTAGTTCTGACTACTAACTCCACCATTCAATGTATTAAATTCCTTTTAGAAAATGGGTTTCATTACACCTTGACAAGAAAATTTTCTAGTAATGAAATCGAGTCCTTTTTCAGCTCTATAAGGCATCTAAGTGGGTCAAATGACCAAACAACTGCAACGAATGTTTTCCAAAATGTAAAAAAAATATTAGTCACTGGGATCTTGTTAGCTTCTGAAAATTCCAATGTTAAAACACCACCTATAGCTCTTCTATCAGAAGTTAATAATATTGCAAGAGCTGAAAATATTTCAAGTGTTCCCCAATTGGAGTTTAATGAAATCGAAATGGATAGATTGGAACCTAGTCTTACAGAACTCGAATGTGAAACAGGTAAAATATAGCTTTATTTTTTCCCATTAAATTGCAAATCTGTTTAGTCTATTCAGTTATTTTATTTAGTCCCATTGAGTTATAAATCTCTTAGTGAAAATGTATATTTAAAAAAGGCAACTTTGATTTAAATTGGTGCATGTTTTATTCCAATAATAGTAACTGGTTTTATATGTAAGGCTAAAAATTTAATAAAAGAATATCTTCATTAAAAATTTCAGTTGTTATTTAATCAAAGTTTCAATTAACTAAAAATAACTATCTCACTAGAAAAATAAACAAATATATAAAAAAGTGTTGCAACACATGATGTTCCAAGACTTCTTAATAACTTTTTGTCATTCTACTGTAGAAAGGTATTTTAAAACAATGTACTGATATCAGGAGCGTGCTTACAGGGTGTGAGCTGTGCGGCCACTAAAATGTGTAGTGCCAGTACCAAGAAATCGGTTTTTAGAAATCGGTTTTTAGCGGCTCCACATACTTTCGACAGACTATATGATCAAGTGACCTTTTACGTGTTACGTCATACTTCCCATAATGCAACCTCTAAATGGTGTTCCAAATAAATAAATATGTTATTAGTCTGATGCGTTATCATCAGTAGATTACGTAGGTTATCGTATTTATTGTGGTGGCCATATGACCACTGCAGAGACCCCTGGTTTCTGACACTTGGCTGCACAAAAGGCTAGAAAAATTACTGTGAGTTCTAATAGTATTGAAAAAGCGGCTTTGTTCATTGAGTTAGCTTTTCATTAATTCGTTATAATTTAACAATTATAGTAATAATAATTACTATATTACTTCACCAAAACTTTGTATTCTTAATTATAATTTAAGTAAAATGAAAAGACTGCATTTTATCAGTACTAATAAGGAAACCACTTTTGTGGAAGATTGCACTTTGACGCAAGACTTATCATAAATGATAGTCCCTAAGTTCCTTATTAAAAATATGAAATCAGTTTTTTGTGAGTGATATATAATTTTTTTATTAATATTTAAAGTCCAAAAATCAGGATTGCTTTGGATAAAATCAAAATTGATGTTAACACATCAAAATGAAATTTTAAAAATTCATTCTTGGGCATATATAATAAATATTTATTTGTAAAATTATTGCCATATTCACTTGCATATTAAGGGGCGAAAGTAGGAATAGAAGATTTACCCACGATACAAATTTTTAATTATCATCAGTTGTACACCTATACTGATATATCTGAATCTTCTAGCAAAAGGGGTGCTTGTTTTCAACTTTCATATTGTGGCTTTCAGCTTGTGGTATGATTTTCTCTGTTTTGCACTTAACCACATGTTAATGGCTTCTTTTGGTTCAAAATCTTC
>QLNU02006675.1:0-16786 GCA_006491805.2 Dysdera silvatica | reverse complement strand
TTCTCCAAATATGACAGTTGTCTTTTGTATTGATTCTTCCATAGCTGTTCCGATGTTCAAAACATCAGCATCATCCCGGGCTTGTTTTGTTTCGATGTTAATATTATTTAATTGTGGAATCAACATTTCAATAAATTTGCTCTTATTAAATTGGTTGGACAAGAACTTCTGTTGGCTGATGGTTACTTTTATACTTTCATTGAAACGAATCTCGTAAGAAGCAGAAATAGCAGCGGTTTGTCTCTGCTGCTACATTGCCTTTATATTTTTACTGTTGTCGTCGGAATAGCCGTCAACCGCAAAAACAACATTTGAGCCGAAATGTTTTTGCAAATATTGACGATATCTTTCGAAAATATTAGAGAAAGTATCATCCTTTTGCCACACGATACGAAATAAAAGAAATCCATCATCCACGACATGTGCAAAGTTATTACCTATTTCAGTACTGATGAGTTCCAATTGATTGTAAAGTTTTGATTTTACAGTTTTTCGAATGTCGGCATTAGCTAACAACGCTGTAGGGTAGGGGCTGAGTTCGTACTGTAAATATTCAGAGAGATGTTTGTCGAAGTTTTTATTTAAACATATTCTTTGAAAGAGTAACAAAGGATCTATAGCCACCTTGGAATCGTGGACCTTAATGGAACTACTAACTGACGAAAGTAAAACTCTGTCTGAACGCTTCAGTTTAATACTATCAAACTTTAGTTCAACAGTTTTTTTTCCATTGACTGGCGGCACATTTCATTTGCTTTGTAACAGTTTGTTTTATTATCTCCAACAATTCCTGTACTTTGAGATATTATTTGATTAACATTTGGGAAAAGGTTATGACGTGTGAACCATTCAACAATTTTATCAACGTCTACATTATCTCTTGTTACTCGTGAATCTTTTGAATCAAGGTGTTTGTTCACGGTGTCCAAAGAAACATCGCAAACTTTTCGATTTCATCGCAGATACTGTTCGTAGCATGCATGCCATATTACCCATTTCACAAAAAATCTCGCTTACTTCTACCCCGAGAAATTCCTCCTGTCTTCATAGATTTTATCAGTGTTTGCTCAATAGCCATATCGGTTGAGGTTCCACAATTAAGCTTATTCGTGCGTCTCACTGTAAAAAATCCGTTTTTAAAATTAACAAAAGTTTGTTGATCCATAGTTTGTTTGCCCTGTGGTGGCGCAGTGTGGTAACGCGTTCTCCTAGTGCGCCGCTAATCCGGGTTCGACTCCCAGCAGTGCAAAGAACGCTTACTCAGAGATCTCATAAAGATCGCACTGCTCACTGTAGTCCGGGGTTTGGTTCCCTAGGCCTTAAGAGGTTCGGATTCCTCGGAAAACAGTAGGTCCCGGCGCAGCATGACCACTGTAGTCTTTGAGCCGTAAAACCAAAAAGCAAACAAACAAGGAAACCATAGTTTGTTTAAATGCCATTATGTCTTGCAGGTACAAATGTACGTACCTGGCATAAATAAATGGCCAGATGCATGAAAGTACGGTAATATTTTTTTTTACCATATTAAGAAGTCCATTTCAAATCCCTTTCGGCACGCAGGAAGTGCAATCCACGTCTTACTGCGCGGTTTACACAGCGTTATCCCATAAAAAAATGCACCTTTTCCCCATTTCTCTGCTCTATATCCTGAAAAGGGTTAACCTGACGAAAAAAATGCGTATGACAATCTTGTAGATAGTTTTGTTTTCTATGTTTTCTATAACTTTCATATTGGTTTTATCGACGTACGATGCATAGGAGGCGGGTTATTCGCGAAAAACCGATTTTGGTAACCTTTGACCTTTAATATTTCGACACGCAACAGCAATTTCAAAACGGATTTTTCATACCATAATTATAACGTCGAGACAAATGTGTAAACAAATACTTAGCTTGGTGCAAATTTTTGTCGGTGTTCTGGCTTTTTTTTTTTTTTGGTCTAAATTGACTGGGCTATTATATGTGTTTATAACTTTGACGGCATGGTTGCTGCTCTTGTTGATCGACTATATATATTATTTTAAATCACAAAATAAAGATGCCCTGCGGTGGCGCAGTGTGGTAACGCGTTCTCCTATTGCGCGGCTAATCCGGGTTCGACTCCCAGCAGTGCAAAAAGAACGCTTACTCAGAGATCTCATAAAAGATCTCACCGTAGTTCGGCTTTGGCTCGATTCCTCGGAAACTGTAGGTCCCGCGCAGCATGACCACTGTAGTCTTTGAGCCGTAAAACAAAACAAAATAAAGAGACCGAAATTTTCCTTCGACTAAGGAATTTCAATGTGATCAGACACAGCACATAACTTGTTTTGAGCGGCACATGAAAATGTGGAATGTTTAAAGTTGCATTTATACCCAATTTACAACGATAAAACTAAGGCTTAAAGGAAAACTATACTGCGGGATATTTACGAAATATTCTCATTTAATTACATTGAGTAAAAATTATACACACGACTTCCATTAAAACTATTTAAGTACCTAGACAACCTGTCCAGTAAATACAATGGAAGTTTATTTCCACGAACTGTTAGATTAAAATATGTCGTGGTATGGGCAATGTTGCCAACCTTTTCCACGTTTATATATAGAAACACTTTAACGTATAACTAAAATTATATCTAGAGTTTTTCTATTAGTGATCTAAAAACTTCTACAAACAATCTATAACTTCGCCGTAATAAAAATAGAGGTTATATCTTAATATCCGGAATGAACAAAGGATAATTACTTTTGATAAATTTTAATACCTTTTGCAAATGCTAAATATTCAAAGTTAAGAAAGTTTTTCATACACAATAATTTTTATAGCGTATCCATCACTTTTTCAAATATTATATTCATAAAAAAATTAAACTACAAATATTTGTCTTTTTGATGCTTTATTTTAGAAGTAGAGAAAGTTTACTAATTTCCAGAAAAAAAGGCTAACATTAACGATGCAACTAAATTGCATATTTCGAATTTGCACATTCACAATACGTATACTTTAGCATATTATTATTCAAGGTCTAACTAATACAATAATTAAACAAGATTGATTATATAACCAACTTGTACATCACATGTCCAATATCCTGTCCGGGGTCCTCGATTTTAGACACGTCTTTCACCAGTTTAAACGTATCATTCTCTCTCTCTCTCGTTGAACTGCTTCGACCCTGTTTCGTTCTTTTGTGCACAATAAGGCAATGGTGGATTGAATAGACCACTTAAACTGCACGTATACGATCTTAACGGGATATCTCCGCCGTCCTCCTCATCGTAAGTCGAACAGCTAATATCACACACAACTGGTTGGTTTATCTGAAAGTTGGTGCACGCCATCTTACCGTTTGAAATAAGTTCGACGCCGCAGTTGACAATTGGTGTGCATTCTTGAAATGTTTTGTAGGGAGTCCAAAACTTGTTGTAGTATTTGCATTCATAATACACTATGGTTTGTCCTTGCATTTTGTAACCCCAGACGCAAGTTGCATTACAGGTGACTTGATGATCGTATATAATGCATGCCAGTTCAGCTGTCTCCATTTGGCTGGGATAATCGCAGCCATCTTTGGACCTCGGAACACGATTATGCGGAAAGGGCTTACCTCTCGGAATCCGGACTTTTATTGGATACGTCGACTCCAATTCGGACGCATATGCTAAACCATTGTCTTGAGTATATTCAGAGCAAAATTCTCCGGTCTTCCCTTCTGGACACGTGACGCACGATTCCATCGAACACGTTTCACATTTCTCGTACTTCTTACAGATATCAGATTGGATTAAATGACCATTACAAGGTATGCAGCCTTTGGCGTCAGTAGTCACATCAACATTGTAGCACATTTTCACCAATACGGAAATACCTTGCTCGCCTTTGATGCCACAGGGGCAAACTTGCTTATAATCGGGGCATTTTTTCCTTACTAACGCATTATCCTTGAGACATGGCTTATTAGAGGAAGAAGACACTTGCTGAGAAATGACCATCAGAGAGCAAATCAAACAGATCAAAAAAGACATGACGGCTTGAGAAGCTGGGAATGTTTCCGAATCAGAAATCACAGAACAAATGATGGAAGGCAAGGTGAAATGAGGCTTATATGCTGACGTAATATCTTAGCAAGGAGCCCTGATTGGTTCGCTTTTACCATGTGATCAGAGGCTGTTTCATACCAGCAAACATTCCACTCCATATATGGAGTGGAATGTTTCGTACCAGCAAACATTCCACTCCATATATGGTAAGAGGTTTACAGTCACCTCGCGATAACGTCACATGGAAATTATTGTAAATCCCGGATACGGAACTTGGGTGTTTTTTATCGTGACAAATACCATGCATCCAAATATATAAAAAACATACTCAATTTTTCACTGTAATTTACGTATATACACCTTTGCAGAGTCCCGCTGCTGACCATTATTCGGATATTTTACTGTATAAGAATATAAGTACGTGCTAATATATAATTATATTGTTCGTGAATAAAATAAAGCAAATTGGCACAATATTAGATTTCAAACACCCTTTTTACGTGATGTACCGAATAATTCTGTTTGCAAATCTTGGGGTGCGGCAGCTTAGAGGAATCCCAAAAATTATTAATTATTATGTACTATTAGTTACTGCATAAAATTATTAATTAAGACATTAACTCGAGTAACTAAGTGAAAAATCACCTTCATCAAGAGTGGTGTGCACATATGAAATGCGATGTGCATGATTTTTTTTTCAAAAGCATACTCCTTTCCTGTCTTTGAAAGGAAAAAAAAAGGAACAATACAGCCTGTGCCTAGGGACGGTAATAAAGCGTATGCCTACGGGCAGCAATTTCCTACTGTAATCACTGACGTACGCAGGGCGGTGTTGATGGGGTCATAACCCCCTATTGCGATGCAATTTTGTATATGTACATATGAATACATTGTATGTGGAGTCGTAGTTCTGTAACCCCCTCCCCTTTATGAACAGTTGCATGCACTGATGACCATAATACACGATTAATTGTGAATGGCTCAATGCGGCAAGGTGGTTCAATATTTACTCTAACTTCAATATTTGGTTCAATATTTACTCTAATTAATTATTTACTTAACTATTCTTGCGGAAGTTTTACGTATCACGTGCAGAGAGAGAGAGAGAGAGAAAGAATCACGATTTTTATGTTTCGGTTTTTTATTTCTATTAAAAATTGAATCAACGCTATACGAAAGAGCGTTACTTGGGGTCTGAATGCATACCCCATAACTTCGAAAAAGTTACGAACCATATAATGCCGAATTAAGGTTCTTATGGGTCTTAGGCTTGACATGCTTGCAATATTTAGTCCATAATTTATAAAATAATAATCATTAAATAATTAAATTTATTAAAATTTGTTTAAAATAAAAATTTCTTCGAAATTTTGTTAAAAAACTAGCGCTTTAAATTTAATAACACCAAGGCCCTTGAAGGTCCATGGAGGGTTTCATATTCGCGGAGTCTTAGGCGTCCACAGGGATTCCTTTAATTTGTTTGAGGAACTTAGCACCATTAAATAGCACGTTGTCATGCAGACAGTAGTTAAATAAATCAAATAGTTAAATAGTTCAGCGGCCTTTGTCAAGATTAATTACATCACTATAATTCAAAAATAAAAAGTCCCGCAGTTTATCCATATGGTCTAGCGGCAAACTTGTAAACAGATGCTCAAAATCAAATGTATCTATATCCTGTATATCATAGGAGTTAATGCTAAGATAATTTAAAACTTCTGAGCTATTGTAGATAACGAAGGAATCTTTTTCCGATTTTATCTTACGTAGAATGCGCGTAAGGATACATTGAAATACACCGGCAACAGATTTATTATAAGCTGAAGATCCGCAGGTAATAAATCTAAAACCAAAGGACTTTTTATGGAATTTTACATTGATGAAAAGGTATGGGAAAATTGAAACGTCCAATAGGTAAATCCAACCTCTTGTGCTAGGGAATAACACGTTTTTTAAATGTATTAATATCGCCAGACAGTTCTTTGAAAGTGGAGTTGGAATAGTATTCAAGTAATAAGTGCTTCTTTATACTATAATTTTTGCCACCCACGTTTTAATTACAGCTCAAACTAGAGCTTGTGTAATTTTGGAGAAAAAGAGACGCTTTCCCCATCCTGGATTCGAACCAGGGTCCCTCCGTTTAGCCCGGAGTGTCTTGGACCGCTAGACGAATGAGGACAGGTAATAACGCTCTCTTTCTCCGTATGTAAAGATGTTAAGGTATTATTACCCTCCGCAGGGATAACACAATTGCCAAATATGGTCAACACAAGAAAGCCTCCGGGGCGAGAATTTTGTGAGTTTTCGTGGGGGAATTTATTATACTATAATTTTTGCCACCCACGTATTAATTACAGCTCAAACTAGAGCTTATGTAATTTTGGAGAAAAAGAGACGCTTTCCCCATCCTGGATTCGAACCAGGGTCCCTCCGTTTAGCCCGGAGTGTCTTGGACCGCTAGACGAATGAGGACAGGAAACAACGCTCTCTTTCTCCGTATGTAAAGATGTAAGGTATTATTACCCTCCGCAGGGATAACACAATTGCCAAATATGGTCAACACAAGAAAGCCTCCGGTGGAAATCCTCCAAGTGCTTCTTTGTAGAATTTTTTACACAGGATACTAAAGTTGTTGCTGGCTTTGTCAATGGCAGGGATGATAAACTTACTCCTGGCCTCTTTTATCTGTTTCTTCAATGAAGAGGAGAGGTCGTTCCCAATATTGGAATTTGTATTAAAACCTTTGATTTTTCCATCCACCATAGAGGCGACCCCGTGCAACCACTCACTGTAGCTTTCCACCGGGCAACTATATTTAAGAGCAACTTTTAGGATAAATGTACGAATTTCTTCCCTCAATCTCTTAATTAAAAATTCGGTATTGAATTTTTTATTAGGGCGGTAGTTGGCTACTTTCTCTAAAAGATTACGGAAAGCGTTATTTCTGAAAATTCTAAAGTCACCTGTAATGATATGCCCGATTTCTTTATCTATGAAGTCTCTATATTCCTTTTTTTCACGGAAGCAAACATCACATTCGATGTCCAGGTTTTTGCTAAACTGATTGCAATTGCAAAGAGAGCTTTTGAGTGCTTTTTCATATTTAAATGTAATTTGTATATTGCAAACGCCTTTTAGAGGAAAGAAGTGGTTGTTTTCGGACAGGATATGATTGAAAAGGTGATTGGAAGTGATGTCCCTTTTTTCATTTTCCATTATTATGCTATTTTCGTCAAATTCTCTACGTTTCTTATCTCAAATTGTTGGTTTTTAATAACTTACTGTATTTTTGTGTTTCCTATGAAGTGGTTAAACTTATTGGTCGTGAAAATTTTTGCTAATTTACTATTATTCTGTTGATTTTTTTGTATTTTTTTATTTTTAATGTTTTTACTGTGTTTCTGCTATCTCTATTTCTGTCAATTTCCTGTCATTTCAATTTTACATAACTTTGTTATATTTTTAAAAATACTAATTTCATCATAAAAAATCACTTGCAACTTTTGCGCAGTCACCTTCTATGAATTGCTTATGCTTCCTTTAATTTATTTAATTTTATTAATTACTTATACTTCTTTTCATTTAATTTATTTAATTCCTTTAATATATATATATATATATATATATATATATACAGGCCTGCACAAAAGTTTAGACACAAAACAAATTTGAGTATAACAAAATACTATTAAAACTGAAGAGGCAGGAACTTCGATATTACGAAGTATATGAACACATGTAATATGCAAAATAAAAATTTAAGAAGAGAAAGGCACATCAGTAGCGAACTTGCTGCAATACATAACTTACAATGAGTAAAATATGTGGCACAATAGTTTAGGCACAAACATAAATTTTAGCAATTGCATAAGGAAATGAACAATTTTAATAATCAATGTAGCCACCATTACTTCGTATTAGATTAAATACGCTGTCGTTCATTGAAAGCACAAGATTTTGAAAGGTTTCTGGTTCAAAATTAAACCACGCTTTTTCTATGGCCTTTTTAAGTTCTAAAACGGGCAGATATTGCTTTCCATTGGCATACACAACATTCGTTAGTATGCCCCATACATTTTCGATGGGACTACAGTTAGGACTAAGAGCAGGCCAATCGAGAACTGTAATATTTTTAGCGCTCATCCATTCTTTTGTTGACCTGGATGTGTGGATGGACGCATTATCTTGTTGGAAAACCCAGTTTCGTCCACATAAAAGTTCGCTAAAACGTCATAGGTGACTTTCAAGAGTTGCCTGGTATGCCTTGGAATTTTGTTTTCCATTCAAAAACGCCAAAGAAGTCTGTCCATTGAAGCTAAAGGCTCCCCAAACCATGACTGAACCTCCTCCTTGACGTCTCCTGAACCGACTTAAGGGGCGTTTTCGAAGATCGTGCCAGTAGTGCGAAAGGCCATCGGGACCATCTAAGTTCCACTTTTTTTCATCACTAAATAACACCTGCAGCCATTCGTCACTGTATGATATGTGCTGCCTTGCCCATTGTAGTCGTGCTTGTTTATGATGTAATTGCAAACAGGGCTTGCGGCGCATTTTTGCATATCTCAAATGCCTGCATTCTACCATCCTTCTACGTATGGTTTCTCTTGACACTCGCATTGCTAACGTGTTTTTTATTTGATTTGCAGACAGGCTTTCATTTGAAGCCAATCTTAGTATTTGTCTATCATCCCGAAAGCTGGTCACTCGAGGCCTCCCAGATCGTGATTTTGGTTGATACTGATCACCCCGGGATAATACTCGATAAATGCCTCGCTTTGAACGGTTCAATGCAAGAGAAATTTGAGTAACAGATTTACCTTTAGTTTTCAGCCTCCAAATCTTCAAAATCTCGTCATTCGTAAATTGCTTTGACTTCGGCATCGTTCTAAGCATTCTAAATTATTTCAAGCCTTATATAACAACTCTGGGAAACGCCCCTTCGATCACTTGGGAACTTCGCGCCGTTAATTTGCATAAATCTGACATATGTGCCTAAACATTTGTGGCATACAGATTCCAATGTTACGGTGTTGGGATATTTTTTTTCAGTACTTTTGGTAATCTTTTAAATTGCACAATTTATTATTGGTTCTAGGATTATTTAGATACAATATCGGCGAAGTTCAATGCAAATTCTCGCTTTTATTTATAATTTGCCTCTGTGTCTAAACTTTTGTGCAGGCCTGTATATATATATATATATTTATTTTTATGATATTTCATATTTTTATTAATTTACTATATATATATATATGTGTGTGTGTGTGTGTGTGTGTGTGTGTCAATGGCGTGAGGTCCATAGAAACAATGTCGGCATTCCTTGCCTAACATCAGTTTAAAACAAAAATTTAAAACGTATTTCCATTTTTTCCTCAATGATAAGGTTCAGCAGAAATTGTGTTTTTGTAACTGAAAATTTATCGGCGGTTAAACGAATCTATTGCAAATTTTGAGGGCGAGCTTGTGACATCAGTTCAGTAGCATTTTGAGATATGGTTTGCAGTGAGAATGTTAACTATGGGTACATCTACGTCCGCATTTTATTGTCATCGTATTTTAATTTTCCATACAATCGTATTTTCTGTTTGAAATTTCTCTAAACTTGTCTTTTTTTAAAAGAAATTTTCTACTATTGGGTCAATTAAAAAAAATTAAACTTGACCAGTTTGGCGCCCTCATCCAAACGGGGCCTCGGGCTGCCGCCCCTGTTAAAAGTTGTCTAGTGGGTAAGTATTGCTACTGGCGTAGCGAGGAGTTGCTACCGGAATAAAATTCCTTTATTGAACTGGTAAAAGGGAGTGCTAACTGGTTTTAGCGGGCGCAACACATAATTTGCCCGGGCGCTGGCAACCCATGCTACGCCGCTGAGTGTTTCTAGCTATCTCAACAATGTCACCTTTTCGTTAATACCTTTTCCATAATTATTCATACTTAAATTCCAAATTTGTTTTAATTTAAAGATTAAAAATTCAATGTACCTTTAATTAAATTTAACGTTTTTTTATATTAGAGATCTGATAACGGATAGCGTCTGTAACAAATACTCTGCAGCCGGGTTGTCCTGAAAAACCATGCTGTTCTCGACATTTCCTGTAGTTTGTCCCTCCCCACAAAAAAAGACACTTTTTTCTTTGCGCAAAAGACTTTTATCCGTGTTATCCGATGATTCGTACGCATTAAACGAAGTTTTGACATTGAATGTACATAGGCCTCAGGCAGGGAAAAAAAATTTGTTCGCATTAACGAGGGGTCCGTCTTAAGCAATTTTAACAAGATTTCACTGTAATTCTGAAGTTAAAAAAAAAAGTTAGGTCTAATACAAATAATTTACATTCAGCTTATAGAATTTTTGAAAAAAATTGCAGAAAAATCCATAAATTTAAATTTGAAGTTTATTCCTTTTTGTCTGATCTTGAATGCGAAGCGTGGTTTTTCTATTTTCATTATCCAAATACCCCAAAGATAACAGGGTGTTCCCCAAAAGACACCCCAACTTTGATATTAAATAACTCAGAAACTGTGATCGATGGAAGAATGAAACAAGTCGCATATTTATTGGGAAAGCTGTAAAAAACTGATACAGAAATTTCCAAAAATTAGGAACAAATGGCGTTGTATGGATCCCTATAAAGAGTGACTAGCGTCTACAACCTGAAGGGCAACAAACCACTGCACATGTTGCAAAAATAAACTGAAGATAGTATTGCTAATTTAGAGATTTTTGAGTTCATGCTAGGAAAAATTTACTAAAAAACTTTTAACGCTTACTATTACTAAAAATCTTTGTTTCATTACTTTTACTCCCTTTATTAAAAAATATTAAACGTTTTTCAAAATCTTTATTTTTTTTTACTAGAAACCTTATATTTCAAAAATTATGAGGGGAAAGGGCTCAAGTATTTTCAAACCCAAACGTTTAGCATAATTGCAAATCTGAGAAACTTCTACATGGGAGCGACCCCTCCGTTCCTACACTAAAGATACTGCATAGGTCTATTATCTTCTTTTATGAGGAAAAAGAAAAAAGATACTATTTACAAAAATCTGTTACCTTTAAGAAAAATAAAAGATAACCCTTATGAAGAAAAAAAAAATAGGGGACCATGACTTTGTAAATTTCTTTATAGAATCACACACCATTAAGGCCAATTTTTTCATAAGAGAACATATATATGATTTGGTAGTAAGGGGAGGTTGAACTTCGTTGCTTAGTTCCTTAATAGACATATCCAAGATTACTTTTCTATATTCAGACTACTTTTTCCATGACAAAGACGGTAAGAGTAGGGTGATGGGGGGGGGGGGGTAGAAAATGTTTTTTTTAGGCCATTTGCCCAGGTCCGTAGCTAGACACTTGTTAGAGGGGGCTCAGAAAACTACAAAGAGGGCTTAAAATTCGTAAATGTTTTGACGTATTTTATTAATATATTTAATAATACTAAATACAGTGTTTCATTTAAAGCGAAATAGAAGGGCACGACGCCCTGTCCCTCAACTTGTCCGCCCTTGTGCCCAAATGTCCTTCTCAGTCCTCGGATAATAACGCACCACCCTTCGATGGTAATTCAATTTCCCACGTTAGAATCCAAAACGCCTGACGAAATTTGATTTATAAAAATTTTGTACTCCAACATTTCATTTCTGTAATAACACTGGTTGTTTTGGTAAAATAAGATTGCTGACGAATATTTGTAAATAAAGCACTGTTACTAGGTTTGTAGATTTTCAACCACGGACTACTGCGATAAACGTTAGCGGTTCCACGCATTTTTCAGGTCAAATTTTTATTAAAATCAATTTGTTTGTCCCTAAGCTCCCAGCTAAGCATATTTAGCATCCCTATTTTATGAAGCTTACTTGTTATATAGTATAGGACAGCCGTTCTTCAACTGTGGTCCGCGGACCCCCGGGGGTTCGCGAAATCCTCCCAGTGTTCCACAAGGTTCGGAAAAATGTAAAAAGAGCATTTGCTACTTCAATGTCAAGAATAATATGGGGGGGGGGGGGGGACACGAAAATTTCCTTCCTTAATGGTGAAAATTATGTATGAACACTGAAAATAATATGTATGATGCAAATTCCGGTCGGTTAAACTTTGAGTAATTCTTGAGGGTGCGCGAGGCGAGTAATCTCTGAGGGGGGTCCGCGTTAGGAAGTTAAGAACGCTGGTATAAGATATTGTTTAACTAACTTGTAGTTATATTAATTTGTTATTTTGTATGAAGTCAGGATTTTTTAATCTTGCCATCTGGCAACACTGCCGCTAGATCGCAATCATGCGCAATTTCCCCTCTCCTTTCGCATATACTTAACTCGGAATTAAAAACAAAAAATACTTACCTGCAAAAGAAAACTAAAAAAATTAAAGCAGCAATAGGAACTAAATTAAGGCGTTGCTTAAAGCAGTTAGTAGCAGTAAAGCTGGCGTAACCGCGGATGTTCGTCATGAGTATCCGTGTATTATAAGCGCCCCCCACTAAAAAAAGCTTTTTGCCAGGCCATGCGTCCTGCCCTAATTTTTTTCTAGATGAAACATTACTAAATATATCATAAGCAGAATCACTAAATATGTAAGCAGAATAATATATTTAACGTTAATAAATAAATTTCTTAATGTAATTTTTGCATTGAAAACTTTAGTATACCCCTTTATAATTTCCCCTGTCCTTATTATAAAGTATATGAACACTCCAACGTATGTAAAAAACATTATGTACACAAGATCTACGGTAGAAGACTATTTTGAATACATTTTTAACGTCAAAGAACAATTTCCATTATCATGTACAATTTAATACAAAACAAAAAATTTAAAATAAAAGTCTGCAATATTTTATTTTGAGAAAAAGTATTTTCCGGCCAGGGGGTGCTGACTACATTTCCAGGAGTGGCTCGGCCCCTATAGCCCCAACCTGGCTAAGGCTCTGCATTTGCCTCACTCATTGAAGATTATAACTTGTTTATGGACGCATACTTTTCACTGTAAAGAGGTCATTCATATATATATCAACATCAATATTTTGTGGCTTTAAGATCCTCCTTCCCCAAAAATACCTTGCATGTAAATGTAACGTGATTGTCAGATAACATAAAAGATAAAAAATATTTTGAGGAAGTTGAGATAGAAACCGGTCAAATACGTAGACGTATACGTTTTGCTGTAGAAATAATCAAGCATGCTTGACAGCCATGAACGTAAACACAACAGGCTCCGTAAATTGCAATAAGAATAAAAAAAACTCTCTACTGCCAAAGCATCAGCAAAAACGGAAACAGCGGCAGCATCATCAGGGCTTTTTAAATTTTGTAGTGTTTCTAATCGCCAAGGTAATAAATTCACTACAAGGTCTGAAAATCACAATTTCTTACCCATGCACACAGTGGTTTGTTGCCCTTTAGGCTGTAGACATTAGTGAAAGAATGCTTTGAAGCAGAGCGATTAGTCTGAACGGTTCTGCCGTTGAAACGTGGAAGGAGATTCGTGTACTGAAGTAAGTGAATGAAGTCATGCATTCTATGGAGCCATGTGTTTTTCTGGTGCTTTAGTATCACCGGTTAAATCACAGTCCTACAGCAATAAGGCAGTTTTCAATTCTAATTTGAAGTTGTAAAAGGTCTTGATGCGAAAACAATTTGCCAGCTTTTCAACAAATTTCAACGGACAGGTAGCGTGGCTGATGAGTTAGTGAGAAATGTTGGTCCCAGGCAATCTGAAGTTATACCTGACAATGTTGCAACAGTTACTGCAGTTATTCAGTTTAATCCGAGGAAATCCATACGAAGAATGGCAGCTGAATTCAGATTAACATCACACTGTATGTACACAGGGTTTCCACTCACATTGGAGAAAAAAATCCCCCAACTTTTCCAGATTTTCCCCTGACCCATAGGTGCAAACTTCTAGAAGAGAAAAATCTGTAGTCAATCGCGCGTGCACGGGCAGGTCACCATTTTTTAATTAAACAAAATCATACATTAGAAACAAAATACAATGGCACGAGACACCAAATGGTGTCTCGTGCCATCAAATTCTCTTCTACAAGTGACGCATTGACTAAGGAAATCCGCTACATTCGAAAAATTGCCTCATACCGCGGTTACAATCCAACAATTATTGATCATTTTTTAGGAAACTCACTAAACCTGCCTCTTCTCCCTCTCCAGTGATTCTTCAGCTCCTACGAACATTGTCTGAATTCCTTATGTTCCGAAAATTTCTACTAGGATCGCTGCTGTCCTGCACAAATTCAACTTTCGCGTTACCTTCACTCCGATCAACAAAATAGGCTTTTCTCATCTTAAGGATAACATCCCGGATTCTGACAGCTGGGGCATATATTCCATTCCGTGCCAGTGTGGCCAAATTTATATCGGTCAAACACGGAGAGCACTGCGCCTCAGACTAAATGAACACGAAGCTTATGTCAGAAAGCAAGAATTCCATAAATCGGCTCTGGCAAAACACTCACGGGAATTCGGACATCAGTTTCTATTCTCCATAAATCGGCTCTGGCAAAACACGCATGGGAATTCGGACATCTGTTTCTATTCTCCAATGTACATATTATTAAAAAAGTCAACTCAACACTTGATCTCAGTTTCTTTGAGGCATTTCACATCCTAGCAAACATCAATATTGCAGTTAATGATCAACTCCTTAGTAACTCTATATCATCCACTTGGAAAAACCTTTTGGGTCTCACGGCTAAAGGCGTCTCCACAAATACGCTTTACTCCTCCGCCCAATCAAGTTTCCAACCGACGTGATGGCAACACCGATCAACAGCACGGACATAAACAGAAGCCGCCATTTCGCTCTGACGACGGTAGCTGGTTAACGCTATCGAAATAGCTATCAGCAATGTTTTCGTTTTAACGATTTTAAATAACTGCACCATAAAAATTGTATTTTGTTTTTATTGATTAGTGCAGTGTGTCGCTATTAAACTGTTTAAAAATCATACATAATTTATGAAAAAAGGACACAATGAGGAAATTAAGTATTTATTAAATTAATAATAATAGAGGATTAAACTGTATTAAACGCAATATTAATTCTTACAAGGGAACTTTTTTTGTGGGGCCCTCGACCTATTACGTTTTGTAGAGACTGCTGCCTCAGTTACAAATGTGACGTTATTTTTCTGCAAGACTCTTATTTTGATTTTTTATTTGACTTTGAAGTTTGCGACTTTAGAGCAATATTCATATTTTTTGCTGACACTGTATTTCAATTAATTTTATTTTCATTTCAGTAGTAGTAAAGGAAGTTACGAAACGAAACGTGTAAAATTAAAAAAACAATAAAAACAAAACAAAAAAAACGTGAATCTGACTTGCAAAAAATTTCAATTAAGAAAAACGTTTATGAAAACAGAATTTGGTGATTTTGGCTATAAACGATTAGCATGTGTGATATATTTGGCACACGATAAAGACAAAATTTCTATCGCGCACTATTTCGTTTTAGTTGGCTTAATTGTCAGTTGAAGAATGCGGTAGTTCCTGGGACTAATCATACTGGGTGCTTGAAATGACATTTTTAACTTAAAATTAAACTTTAACTTGTGCTTTGGGGAATAAAATACTTTAAATGTAAGGTGTTGAATGTCAAAATATGTTAAAAATTATTGATTTCTGATATAAAATTAACCTTGCAAAATCTGGGAAAAAATGAAATGTGTTGTAAATATCATAAAGTCTGTTTTAAATTTAGCGATTAAAAAATATGAAGTAGAACCTTCTGTAATTACTGAAAGCGAGTATGAAGAAAGCAAGGATGTATTGGAAAGGATTGAGGAGTTAATTTGGACGGATAATGTTATGGAAGAGTTAATTTGGACGGATAATGTTATGGAAGAGATAACATTAGATGTTGAGGATCATAATTTTAATGACGATTATATTAGCGATGATTATTGTAGCGATTGCAGGGATTCTGATGATTTATATGAACCTGTTTCTAAACAAAGAAAAGAAGAATATAGTCTTAAACCAATGCAAGAAATCATTAAGTTTTATGATTCTTGCAAAACAGGTAAATTTAAACAGACTCAAAAACGTTATCCACGGCTTAAGAGTAAACCATGCAGTGCCAAATTTAGAACACATTTGAACAAACAGGGTAGTGTCAGCGAAAAACACAACATTGTTAAAAATTATATACATAATTTTTTAAATGCCAGAGAAAATCATTTGCCTGTCCATGAAAACGACTTGAGAAGGTGGGCACTGATGAAAGCCAAAGAAATAGGTTTCGCAGAATTTAAATGTACAGATTCCTATATAAATACTTTAAAAAAGTTCAAAATAGTTTCTTGAAAAATTACAAAGTTCATTACGACTACTGAAGTGAGAGATGAAGACAAAATACAAAATAATGCAATAGAATTTGTTTTACAAACACGGGATGGGATAAAAAATTGCATTCCAAGTCAAGTGTAATGCAAAGCAAAGCGGATTTAATTATTTTATTGAAAATTACGGATTATTATCACATAAGGGGGAAAGACAAACCTTTGCAGTTGTAAAGTCATTGCATACTACAACACACTCATATACAGTAACGCCCATTATTTCTATGGGTGAGGAATTAAAAGGAAACTTCTTGTATGTCTATGAGAAGTTTCAGGAAGTTTTGGGCCAAAAGTAGAACAAAAATTATTTCTTCCTTCAAATTTATACGTCACTTGCCCCAAATCCAGGAAAATGGATAAAAAGATCATGAAAGATTGGATAAGTAACTGTTGAAATCCTATTC
>QLNU02006674.1:0-13547 GCA_006491805.2 Dysdera silvatica | reverse complement strand
AATATATAAAATATTTCGTGGAGAAGCATTTCTCAAAGTATTACTTTTCTGCTTTCGACCGAAAACAAAATTCGTAAGTTATTTACTGATTTATGCATGTTATTATTAAATATTTTAACATTAGTCTGATAAGGGGAATAAAATATTAATTATTCTTCTTCATTCGCCAATTTCTAAAACAGAAAAATGATTCAAACAACAATATAAATCAACATTTATTGGTGCAGTGATACCAGCGCTGGTATCGCTACGTCAGTAAACGTGGATTTATATTACTTGTTCTTCAATAATATTTGAAGGAAAAACCACTTTTACGGTCATTGCTCTAATACTATATTCCAAAGCTATTCATTAAAAAAGGGATTTGAAGGAAAATAAATTTAGATAACCCGATCTTGTAAAAAAAATTCCAAGCAGGTTATTAAAACCTACTACTTGCACATTTCTCTGAGTTTTACGTTGACTTATCTGAGAAGAAGTAAATAAATAAAATAGAAGATAAGGTGATGTAATAAATAACTGCCCAGATGAGTAATTTCACTTAACACTTCTGCGTCAACAAAACGCTTAATGAGTATTGACCGCAATTCCTTGGCAACATTTCTGTGAAAGCAGCTGAAACAAGAAAAACCGAAATGGATTTTTTTTTCTTATTAGTACTGATTAGTTTGATAGTCATCTAGTAAGACTCGAATCTCCAATGCCCGAATTTTAATAAATAAATTTTATCTTTTTTCCATTACGCAACTTATGTATATTTTCCTTTTTTTTCGCTCGACTTCGTTCACCGTTTCAAGCGTGCCTCCCAAATCGCCGCTATTAACCAGCCGCCCTCGGTCTGTAATGATGTACTGGCTGATGGTTTGATATGTTGTTATTTGGCTTTTCTAACTGATACATTAAATTTAGTGGTACACTCATAAGAACTTGGATTTGGTGCAAAGATTTGTATCATTCATATCCGATATCAGTTTGATTATGGGAATGCAAGATTTCCTGCTCAACCTGGAGAAATTTTAACTTACAGAAAATATGGTCTTTAATTCTTATTTGTAATTGAGAATTCAACGTAAGTTGGTCCCTTATATTAGTAGCGAAATCGTGCAACAACGTACTTAATAATTCAATTTGAAAAATAAACTTAGACGGCAACGATTTCTCGAATGAAGACCTTTGACTTATTGTACCTAGGTAATGATGAAAAAAAAAGGTAGCGCATAAGTTTATATCGAATATTATGTACCAATGGAATGAAATTATGAATCTGCATGTTTATCTTTGCCAATAAAATATTGAACGTGTTTTGAATAATGAAATAACGTTTATTTTTTGAGGATTGCTCTTCAATGAAAACGTAATTTAAAATGTATGTGGGAAAAAGCAAGAACCTTATCTACGTTTACACATAAATAGTGACCACGGCAATTTCTTCCATGTATACGCCACCATGTATCTGTTGAACTATGGCTCATAAATAGTCGTCTACAGGCATCTGTACAGCGCTAAATGCCAACACGGAACAATTGAACGAAAGTTCTTTTCTCGTCAATTTCACCAGTGAAGGAACTAACGCATTTTATAATAAGAATAATTGTTATTACCATTAATTCGTAATGCAAATAAAGGCTATTGTTGAATTCCATCAACTCATTTTGTCCCTCCCACTGACTTTGATTTTGATCTCCACTTTTCCTTAGCTACACGCTGGTGCAATTAGGGGTGTAGTGACACATGCGTACATGTCAAATTTGGCGGCACTTGCGTACGTGTCTCGGCAGAGACATGTACGCAACATGTACAAACTCGGCAGAGGAAAGAGGCGATATTTGCGTTCAACATTCGATATCCCCTGTGTGACCTCAAGGACAATATAACTTTGAGCACCCCCACACACTCCTAAATATGTTCTTTATACTTATTAAATCTAACCTTAACCGTGCAAAACGCTTGTTCGCTACAAGTGATGATTAAATTGTATTGCACTTAATCATTATATAACATATTATTACCCTTTACAGGAATAATACAAGCGTCAAATAATGGTCAACACACAAAGCCAATAAGGAAAGTTTTTTGTGAGTTTTCGTGGGGGAATTTATATACTTAATAATTTTCGACACTCACGTATGAGCTCAAGCTAGAGCGTTTTCTAAGGTAAGGTACATGGCAAAACCGTTTGAACAATCTTGCTATCATTTCAATAGAGTCTGGCCTATTAAAGGAATTAGAAACCGATGATTTAATTAAACAGTTTGCAAAGACTAAAGCACGAAATTCATTTAATTAAAACGCAATTTTTAGGTTTGGTGTAAATTGTTAATTTTATTTTCGTTTCATGTGTTACATGTTGTAAACAAACGCAGGGTCGGACTGGGGCGCCGGCTACCGGCCCCCTGGCCAGTGCGCCCTCATGGGCTATAGGACCCGCGTTCTCCGATAATCCAATGTAGGCACCCTTTGATAGGACCCAGTCCGTCCCTGAACGAACGTATTTATGTTTCTCCAGTAGCAAATTTTAAAAACAAATATAAATTCATGAAAACTTTGTTTTATTTTCTTTTTGCTAGTAAATAGTACTTATTTAACCCCGACTTCGCTTGAGGGGTTCCGTCCCCCTTAAAAATTTTTTATTTATTTATTAAAATTATGATTTAATTTTTTGAGTGTACATTTATAGGGCATACCGTATTGATATTAGTCAAAAAGACATTTGCAGCTAACTTACTTTTTAATAAAAAATGCACAATGTGCTGAAAAAGACCTTGACCATTCATTTTTATATAATAATACTTTCTTTATTCTTCATTGAATAGTTGTTGCGACAATAGATGACCACCCAAAGAAAGGTCCCAAGTAAATTTCTATGATGAATATAATAGGCTTGAGGACCTCAGACTGATTCAACATAACAATTCACACAAACAATAAATTCAGCCATCAGTCTATTTCCACATATTTCAACACTCCCTTGCTCTTTACTAAAGATCACGCATATGTAATGCACTTCTTATGTGAGTTGTTTTTATAATTTATCTTTAATTGATTGGTTTTTTTTTTAATTATAGATAAATTGTTAGACATTATTGAGTATTAAGTATTTTTTTAGTTCTTTTTTAAATTTTACTATATTATTTAACCTCCTTAGTTCATCTGATATTTCATTCCAGATGTCATTATGTAATTTATGTTGCATCTTCCCATTTCTGTTCTTATTTTGGGTAATATTAATTCGTTATAGTTTCGACATCTACTTCTATCTTTTTCGTTTAATTGAATTCTCACAAGATCTGTATGTTTATTTATGTATATTTTCTCTCATCCTTTCAAACATTTTAATTAGCATACAGCACTTATGAACCTGTTCAATTTGTAATATATTAGAATTCGTTAAAAAATTCTTTAAGTCTATCCTATTATCTCTATTAATCAGTTTGATTGATTTATTTTCCAAATTTTTTATAATATCATTGTTAACAATACCCAAATTACCCCAAACGCAGTTACAATATACTAGATGGCAATTAATCAGAGAATTATAGAGTTCATTATTTATTTTTGGGGATAGATTTTTACTTATCCGTCTTAGAATTATTATACCTTTATATACCTTTTTATTTTATTTATTATTATTTTATTTATTATTATTTTTTATTTATTATTATTATTATCATCATCATCATCATCATTATCTTATTATTTTTATTTTATTATTATTTAATTTATTTTATCTTTTGTATTTTGTTTATATTGCCATTCCAATTCAATTTACGTGTAAGTTGAACTCCTAAGAAACTGATTTTATCCACTATTTCTATTTTCTTATTCTTAACTATTATAGATTTATTAATCATATCGTCAGCTATTTTTTAGTTTTACCCGAAAAACTTTTTAATTTTGATTTGTCTACATTCAACTTCAGTTGATTAATAACAAACCATTTATCATATTTTTTTATTTCATTAATACCTGTTTCCATTACCTTATTTAAGTCCTTATCAGTAATAATGACGCGTGTATCATTAGAAAATAATGTGATGTTTCCTATATCAGACACGTTGAATATATCGTTAAAATATAAGGAATACAATAATGGCCCCAAATTGGAGCCCTGAGGTACTCCGTAATTATTAACCAATAACTTATATTTTGTTTCCTTCACATATACAACTTGTTTTCTATCTTTTAAATAACTGCTGAACAAATTTTTGATTTTCCTTATTAATCTATAAGTTTCAATTTTTTTAATTATTATTATTTCTCTATTTATTACATCAAATGCTTTACTCCGATAAAAAAAAATGTCAATTCCATATTCCTTGTTTTCTATTACCTCCTGTATTCTATGTATTGTTCTCAATAGCGCCCCTTAAGTTGATTTACCCTTTCTAAACCCAAAGTGGAAATTATCTATTATATCATTATTGTCTATAAAATCAATTATTCTTTTGTAAAGTAATTTTTCAAATACTTTCACGAAGACGGAGGTTATTGCTATTGGTTTATAGTTTTCTTTGTTATCTTTCTTACCTTTCTTATATATATAGGAACTATCTTAGCTATATTCATTTCTTCAGGAATTACTTTTGTATCAGTTATTTCATTAAATATCACCAATAGTGGTTTAGCCAATAAATCAACATATCATTTGATTATCCTAGGCTGTATGTCATCTTATCATGCACTTTTTTTTGTATTATTATTCTTGCTTAATTCATTTAATAACTCTCAGTTACTTATTTTATGTTATTGTCGATTATCCACTTAACATAATTTTTTTTTATTTTTATTCACCCTTCCCAGCAATTTATTAATAAATTTCCATTTTTTTTATTGTCAATGTTTGACAATTTTTTTTCATGAATCTTTTATTATGGAGCTCAATTTTCCTCACTATGCCATTCATTAGTTTTTTAAATCTACTCAAGTAAATTAACCTTTTCCTTTTTATAAATCTGTTGAATTTTGATCTGCTGAATTTGAACCATTCCATTTCTTTATGTTATCTATTTGATTATTTATCCAACCTTTTTGTTTATTTTGTCCTTTATGAGTGTCCATTTAAAATTCTTATCATATATTTCCTTAATTTTATTTATAAATACATCATATTTATTAAAATCGCTAAATTCTACATTCCAATCTATAGAACTCAATTTCTCTTTAAACTTTTCAAGATGTTTTGAACCAAAATCTCTGACTTTAATTTTATTGTTTATCATGAGTTTAGTTTTCTCTTGAACTTCGATGAGTATAGCTTTGCGATCACTTATTTGGTAGTCCAAAATATTTTCATGAATTCCCAATACGTTCGTAAAACATAAATCAATCGTTGTAGTCGAATTATCGGTTATTCTTGTATAGTCACTAATTACGTTTGTTAATCCCATCATTTTCATTGCATTTATCAAATAATTTTTATTACTATATTCTTTACTTATATCAGTATTTAGGTCACCTATTATAATTATTTTTTTACTTTGTACTTCTTCAATTTTTAAGTGTAGTCAATCTAGTAGTTTGTGAATATTTCCTCTTGGATTTCTATATACAATTCCTATCCTAAGTTCACCACTTCTTATGTCTGTTATTTCCCAATCATCACATATGTGCGATAATTCAGTCCATTTTTCAAAATCCTCGTGAAAATTCCTTATGTATACCGATACCCCTCCTCCCTTTTTTTTTTGGTTTCTCATCAGATGATAACCATACCATCCGTAGATTTCCATGTGATCATTTGCTCTAGACCAGGTTTCACTTATTCCCATTTTGTCTATTTGATATTCATTATTTTCCATCACCCATTTATAATTATTTTACTTTTTATTTATTATTATTATTATTTATTATTTCACCTATTTTGTTGTTTATACTTGTCACATTTATATGTATAAGTTTTAATTTATTAAAATTACTATATTTCCAGGTTCCCCTCTTTTAGTAATTTTAGCTTGTAGTTAAGCTTTTCATATTTTTTTTATTTTTAATAATTTATCTTGCTTCATAATAAAGTAAAGAAAAATCTGTTTGAAAGATTATTTGTTATCTTGCATAGAACCAGAAAAAAAATATTAATTTATATTTTAACAATAATTGTTAGTGAGAAACATAAAACAGGATAAAATGTGTAATTGAAATTAAAATACCAAAATTCTGATTGTATGGTTTGTTTATCTGTACATGTTATATATTTGTCAAATTTCAAGGCAATGTCTGAACCGGCTTAAAAGCCTTAGTATTCTGAAAGTGAAAAAATTGCAAAAATGGAATTCCGAGTAAATTAAACTTAAAGTTAAAAATGCCCTATTTTTATTATTATGCAGGGTGTTCCGAAAACACCGGATCAAAGGTATATAGCCGTGATTCTTGTGCAGAATGGATCATAATGATCCTGTACATGGGGGGTCGGAAATGAATATCCACGGAGTTGTGCATACTTTTATTTCGCAGAGGCGGGATCTATAATGACCAATGGTGCTTACAAACCAAGAAGTTGTCTGCCCCGAAATTTCAACTCCGGCGCGGGGTTGCTACATTGAATCCTCAAACCGGTTTTGAGACGTGTTGGCATTTTTTATGATTGCTGAGATTGACGACTTGATTTATAATTGGCGCAATTTCATAAATATTTTAGGGCTCTTACGTAGTTCTAGCAACTTCCCACAGTGGTGCACTATAAACATAGGGGGCTCCCCCCCCCCTAGATCCGTGGCAGCCATTCTTAGCTCTAAAGTAAGAAGTTTAGTTTGAAAAATAAATATCTCGAGACTCGCAACACCGATTAAAGAAGTTTAAGGAGTGTTTACATTTTTGCTACGAAGGGCAGGGCAGGCGATAGGGGAGAAAGAGTGCATTGAACAGGGGTCCCGGGCTGCGAAGGGGCCTGGTACTAAAAGGAACAAACCCCCAGTATATGTTAGCAAGGGTCCGTAGGACACTTTACCAACTGCGCTAATGCGACGTCCCTCCCCCTGCAGTTTAAAACTGCTTTGCACACATTCATACAAATCGACGCTCTCCCAGAGGCGTAGCCAGGGGGGGACGTTTTGGGCGTTGCGACCCCCGCCATCGCAATGAAATTTTGTATAGTTAACATTGAAATATATGAGTTTTAGCTCTCTAACACTTCCCATTAAGCCTATAACCCTCCCCTTACGAAATTTTTGCCTACGCCACTTCACAACCCCCACCTCTGGGATACTTACTGAATCCGTGAATGCCCTCCACCTGCCAATCATAAACTTTTATGCTCCGAAGATTCTTTTATTTTCGTTCATGTTTTACAGCCCAAGAATTCAAAAATCTGTGTGAATGTTAGTTCATTGGCGTAAATTAATATTTAGTTGAGTATAAAGTAGGATTGCCAACGTTTTTTGGTAGCGGGCCACTTAAAGAATTTTCACGGATCTTGCGGGCCGGCGATTTCTTAAAAAAAGGGGAAAAAAAAAACTAACTTACACTTAACAGCCTCCCTTTAAAGTTTCGTCCACTTATTTGTTTGTGCACTTGGGGTATAGAAAGGGGTCTCCTACGCTGTCCTCACATGTTTTCCTTAATTCTGAAAAAATTTAAAATTTTTGTTTGGGAATTTTTTTTTTATATTTCAAACAGTTGTAGGAGGGCCGGATTGATATTGTTCGCGGTTCGTAATTGGACAACCCTGGTATAAAGGAAGGCAAGTAATATAACAACATTTACCTAAACTATTTGACAGTACAAAACTACAAACTTTCATGGTTAGGTGCCCGAACCCCCCCCCCGTAATAACATTCTGGACTCGTCCTTGCTACCCCATAACTGACTTTCCGATAAGTCAAATTTCTCTCAACGCCCATCAGCTCCAACAGAATAACATCAGGCAATTAAACGATAGCTCCATGGCTATCAACGATCGGAGTGAAAACATATTTTTCCCGGAATGCTACAAAAAACTGTTCCCCCATCAACCGCATTTAAAATCCTCATCAGTTTAATTTTGACTGCTTTTCTGAACATTTCCTCCGTCTCATGAATCGACGCTGTATGCAGAGACGTTTCTCCTATCCCAATAAAAAACGGTTATTTTTCTCCGAAGCATTACTTGTAACTCGTATAGCTGAAACCGTGACCAGCATTACCAATCAACAGTTTGTTTGGTTTGTATGTGTATTTCGTTTGAAAAAAGTAACATACAGATATCTTTACAGAGTGTAAAGTTCACATCCGTCCAACTATCTCTCAATCAGTCTTTCAAAACCTGGATGCTCATACTCGTCCCAATCAATGCAGAAATTTATTTATACTTTATTTTCGATTTATAACGTATATGATATATCTTCTCCAGTAATGAACGATAAAAGATATACTTCAATACACGATGGATTATCTTTCCGATAGTAATAAGTGCGTCAGTGGTCTAAACAAATTGCCTTTCATTTTTCACTAGTATACCGAAAGAAAGTGGTGATCTGTTGTTATTTTAAAAACAACACCGTGTCATTTTCCTATGTGTAACTTAGTGTTCTAAACCATTAATTATATCATTTTATTTCTCATCATCATTACCACTCGGAATTAATAGCGGTAAGTAGCCTTATGAAACGTATATTCAAATCATATATATATATATTCTTGTTTTGATTGACCGTTTGTTATTGACCTTGGATACGTTTAATGGACGATCCCTTGCTTCTGAAGCAAAACTTCAGGAATTGGAAGAGGAACTAGACAAGATCAAATGGGACATTGTAGGACTCAGTGAAGTTAGAAGAAAAGGTGAAGAGTTGGTGGAACTTAAAAGTGGACATTTGTTTTATTATAGAGGAACGGAAACTGGAAGAACAAGTGGTGTTGGCTTCTTAATCAACAAAAGAATTAAAGACTGTCTTCTGGAAGTTGAAAGTACATCAGATCGAGCAGCGAGGCTTGTTGTTCAACTAACCCAGCGATACCAACTTCAAATAGTACAGGTATATGCACCAACATCAAGCCATACCGACGAAGAGGTTGAAGAATTTTATGAAGAAATCAAAGAGTTACACACCAAAGGGAAACAACATATCAAGCTCATCATGGGGGATTTCAATGCAAGAATTGGACAACAGGAACAAGGAGAGACATCGGTTGGTAAATACGGATATGGGGAAAGGAATGAACGTGGCGATCAACTCATCGAATTTGCAGAAGCTGAAAATCTTAGCATCATGAATTCATTTTTTAAGAAGAAACCGCAAAGAAAATGGACATGGAAACACCCCAATGGAGGAACCAGCGAAATTGACTATATCCTGGCAAACAAGAAATCAATTATTGAAGATTGCAGCGTACTGAACAGATTTAATACTGGAAGTGATCATCGAATGGTGAGATGTAAAGTGCACTTAAATACTAAATTAGAACGACAGAAGCTCATTAGGAAACAAGTAAGTAAGAGGGTGGATCTAATGAAACTGAAAGTAAATACCGAGGCATTCAAGTTGGAATTAAAAAATCGCTTTTCTGCACTGGAAGGACTTATTGATGAAAGTGATATCTCAGAAGCAAATGAAAACATTGTTAAGACAATAGTTGAAACTGCTGGGGAAATTGGTGGTGTAACCTGTAAAAAGCACAATAGCAAATTATCTGAGAAGACGAAACAGCTCATGAAAAGGCGAAGAGATATGAAGGTGGACAATCAAAATACCAGTTCCAGGATTGAGTACATAGAACTTTGTAAAACTCTGCGCAAAAGCATGAAAGAAGATATAAGAAAATTCAATTGTGAGTTAGTAAGGAAGGCCATTGAAAGCAACAAGAGCCTTAGGGTTGTTAAAGGAAGTTTATCTGTTGGGAAGAAACACATCATTGCATTAAAAGGAGAGGATGGCACCGTAACAAGAAATAGGGAAGAAATACTTAGAAGAGTTGAAGAATTCTACAAAAATCTATACGAAAGTAACAGTGGATTAAACGAAGACGCCGCAATAGTCGAAGGAACAGCTCCTAAAATCTTAAAAGAAGAAGTTTCATTTGCAATAAAAAATATGAAGAAAGGAAGAGCCCCTGGTGATGATGGTATTACATTAGATATCCTAAAAGAAGCTGGAGAATATGTAGAAGACATACTTGCAAAATTCTTTACCAAATGTCTTAACAGCGGTAACATACCAAACCAATGGGATTCTGCAACAGTAATTCTTTTGCATAAAAAAGGTGATAAAGAGGATTTGAAAAATTACCGACCAATTAGCTTGTTACCTGCTATTTATAAAATCTTCACAAAAGTGCTAACACATCGCCTGCAGAAAAAATTAGATGCAGCTCAACCAAGAGAACAAGCTGGATTTCGAAGTGGATTCAGTACAGTGGACCATATTCAAGTATTAAGAGAATTAATTGAAAGAACACATGAATATGAACTTCCATTGTGTGTTGCATTTATTGACTATGAGAAGGCCTTTGACTCTATTAAAACATCAGCAGTCATCAACTCTTTAAGATCAACAGACATCGAGGATGTGTACATTGACATATTGAAACGTGTGTATAAAAATGCAAGTGCAAAATTTCGGTTACATAAAGATACCAAAACTATCAAAATTGGTAAAGGTGTGAGGCAGGGAGATACCATTTCTCCAAAACTTTTTACTTCAGCTTTACAGATGATTTTTCAGCTGATAAATTGGAATAACAAGGGAATAAAAATAAATGGTGAATATTTAAATCATCTGCGGTTTGCTGATGACATTGTTATTTTTTCAACGAACCCATCAGAACTCCAAGACATGGTACAAGAGCTCTCAACTAGAAGTAAAGAAGTTGGACTCAAGATGAACCTACAAAAAACTAAGATCATGTTCAATAATTTTGTAGAGGAAACAAAAATACAAGTTGACAACACTGAGCTAGAAATTGCTGATTCATATATTTACCTTGGCCAGCTGATTTCAATGGATGGCAACATTATGAAAGAACTCAACAGACGTATTAAACTTGGCTGGAGTGCATTTGGAAGAAACAGTTTTATCCTGAAGGGGAAATTGCCTTTGTGTCTAAAAAGAAAGGTCTTCAACCAGTGTGTATTGCCAGTCCTCTCTTATGGATCAGAGACATGGAGTCTAACAGTTGGAGCAATACGAAAGTTACAGACAACGCAAAGGAGCATGGAGAGGTGCATGCTTGGAATAACTAGGAGAGATCGAAAAAGAAACACTTGGGTGAGAGAGCAAACTAGAGTAGAGGACATCATTGTTAAAGTAAAAGGGCTGAAATGGCGATGGGCTGGGCATATTGCAAGAAGAACTGATCAACGATGGACAACAGAAATTCTGAACTGGATTCCAAGAGACCACCGAAGACCTAGAAAACGTCCTCAAACTAGATGGGTGGATGAAATAAGAAAACAGGTTGGGGTGACGTGGAAGCGAATTGCTCAGGATAGACTTGTGTGGAAAGCATTTGGAGAGACCTTCATCCAGCAGTGGATAGATAATGGTTGAATATGATGATGATGATGATATATATAATGATCTATGTCACGTTAAGCTAATGAAAATACAATTCAATAAAATACATATTTATTAAATTGAAAGACCTAAAAGACCCCAACTTAGGAAACAAATCTCGGGTCTATGTAAACGTTTATTTCTGCTTTAATGAATCTGTTTAAAAGACAAAAATTTTATTCCCTGACAATAATATTAGGCAGTTATTAAGAAACCTGCATTTCCTTTGAAATTTCAATTTATAGCGGGCATTGCTTATCGATGGAAAGCAAACTAATAATCACGACTAACTGAAATCATGAAAGTGTATGAGCATAGGCGCTTCGATATAAACAACTAACATTTATTAGCATGAAAACGTAATAATTATTATTGATGTTTCATCGTAAACTCCGTGTTTATAAAATTAGAAATGCGCTGTGATAAATGTATAATGGAAATAAATGCATTTATCAATTAGGGTAATATCATCTCTGCGTAAATTGTTTGTAAATTTGCAATGATTTGCATTCAGAAGATACTCAGTTTCTTTAACGAAAATCAAATAATTTTATTCTTGAATGAAACATAAAATCAAATTAACGTTTGAAATCCTAAATATGCATGCTGCTTGTCAGATTAATATTATATTCGCAAAAAAATATTCTCTCCTTCGCGACGAAGTATATAATACCATGCTAACGCATAATATGCCAAACCCTAATTAAAAGAGTGATGATGATGAAGGCTCATCTAACAGAAGATAGTTGGTATGTCGGGATTACGATTTGAATAGCATTTAAAATCATCAGATTTAAAGTACTGTGACATATTCAGTGGCATATATAGATATTTTGCCGCCCCGGGCGAGTGACTGTCATTGCCACCCCCCCAATGGTGTAACAAAATAAATAAATTTTGTTTTTAAGGGCTAATTGCCCCCCCGAATTGTGGCGCCCGGGGAGACCGACACCTTGCCCCCCCTTAGCTACGCTACTGGGCATAATGTTTTGGGGCTGTTTAAAATTACGTGGTGAATAATAATTATCTGCACTGAAAACCAGAATTGCACTTCATGCAAGTAAGAAAGCAGCTAACTAATTATATGCTATTGTTTAAGCTTTATTTACTGGTATCAGAAAATTACTGGAATTACTGGTATCAGGAAAATTACTGGTATCAGAAAATTACTGGAATCAAAAAATTTAGGACCTTAAGTAAAATAATAACGACACTCGTTTAAAATTTTAGTCAAATTCTGTATCATATATCATAAAATACCATCTGACAATGAAAAATACCGGAATAATTTATTTTTGTATAAAATAAGCTCATGTATTTTGCTTTTAATTATAGGTACAACCAGTTGTTATCAGAAAACTTTAAGCACTTTCATTTTCATATGACAATGACATTGGGGCTCGTGGCTGCAGATTATGCAGTTATTGTGGCAATGCTTGCTGTATCTGCTGCAGTCGGACTATACTTTAGATTCACTGGTGGTCGTCAAAAAACGACTCACGAATTCCTTATGGCTGGAAAAGACATGGCTGTACTGCCAGTGGCGTTTTCTCTCATGGCCACTTACATGTCCGCAATATCGGTGCTTGGAACTCCATCGGAAATCTATAGATATGGTTCTCAGTACTTGTTGTGGATGCTGGGTGTACCATTTGGTGCCATCATTGCCTCACATGTCTATCTTCCTGTATTTTTCGACATGAACGCGGCTACAGCATATGAAGTAAATTACCTTTTTTGCTTATGTTTTCTCATACATATATATATATATATATGTGCAATACTTTTAAATTTACGACAACAATTTCAATATTTCACTGTCAATATTTACACTATCTTCATACATCTCAAATGAATTCAGATATAAGGAAGAAATTTAAAATACTGAAAGTTCATGACTGAAAGAATTTTACTTGGGGAAGTGATTAGCATTTCATGGTCATCACAAAGATGTAACCTCCACTAATCATGGTAATTTTAAAGAATTGTTAGAAACCTTTATTTCGATAAGCCCTGTGGACATTCATAGAAAAATCCCTGTTTTCCGGCAATTCTAAAACTATTCAGAATGAAATAATTAAC
>QLNU02006672.1:0-10069 GCA_006491805.2 Dysdera silvatica | reverse complement strand
GTCAAATGTACGTTATAAGGCACTGCAAATTCTAGTGCGATCAGTTATTCATATTATTGGTTTGACGTCACTGGATATCCAAGAACACCGGAAATGTAAACAAAATTTCAATCCCTTAAAACCGGAAGTACTGTTAACTGGGGTTAATGTTACACACAGGTGCAAATGATGTACCAAGTGTCCCATTTCCTTTTGAGAAAAACGGCGTGGCTATTCGATCCCCGCCAAAAGGGGACCACTGACCATTAAAAGCGGAAGTGGCGTTTAACCTTGAATGGTCATCGTGAAACGAGGTCTCATGCACAAAAAGGGCTGTAACACGATTTCCAACTTTAAATTTTAAAGTATCAATTATTTCACTTTAATTGATATTCTCCAGCTATAGATGTTGCTGTTATACGACGTGTTATTAGAGAGTTCAAGTATCATGTAAGTACCTTGGGGGTAGTGGGTGCTGTTGGTCTTATTTTCCCGTGTTAGCCATTTTTATTTTTTGTTTACTGGCAGGGCCGCGCTTACGGTGTTAGCTGCCCTTAAGAATGTTTTGACATAACGATAGAAAGATCGACCAGAGTTTAGCATTAAAATAAAGTTCTTCATTTGGTCTAAACGCTGTAGGTAAAGACAAAGAAGATAATTTAAATTAAAAATAGATAAGATTTTAAATACGAATCATTAAAATTTATTACTACTATAATTATAACCAATTAATGAAAAGCTAACTTAATGAACTATAAGCCGCTTTTATTATATATATGCTATTAGAACTTACAAAGTAATTTTTCTAGCTTTTGTGCAGCCAAGTTTCGAAAATCAGGAGTCTCTGTAGTGGTCATATAGTTACCACAATAAGCATAATAACCTACATAGGCTACTGATGCTAGCGCATATTGTCTAATAACATGTATTTATTTTGACCACCATTTAGAAGTTGAATTATGGGTAGTATGACACCACACGTAAAAAGTCAATTGAACGAAAATATATGGGGCCGCTAAAACTCATTTCTTTGTACTACACTTTTTTGGCGGCCCTGGGCGGCTGCCCAGCTTGCACCCGCTAAGCATGGCCCTGTTTGCTTGTGGAGGGTTGAAATGGCCAAAATATTGCTTACGTAATGCTTGTACATTCCCTTACTGGGTTTAATCGATACGATGCCACCAAGGCAGTTGCATTTCCTAGAAAGCAGATGTTCGTCGGCCCTAAATGTATAATTATATATAAAGTGATGCTAAAATATTAATTGAATGTAACTACGCTTTATACAAAATGAGGAATTAAACATAAGTAAATATATCTAGAAATTAAAATTATATATTGTTCTGATAACAGCTAACTGGTGATAATGTAAAAAACATCAGGCATTGCCTTATCAGGTGTGAAATTGATACAGCAGTTTACAATGCTTTTTGTTGAGATTAGTTATGTACGTATTATAAAACAATAAGGTTTAGATTAAAAATAAACAATTATATAAAAGCCTTTAAATTAGGGGGAAAATCCGATTTTGCGATTGAAGCGTTTTAACACGTATATGCACTGGAGTGTGAAAAATTAAAAGATAATTGATGAAATGGGCATGATATACGTTTAGTGATAAAGGCATGGAATTTTCACAAAACCTGTACTTTATCATGATGCAAAGGGATAGTTCAAGTAATCAATATTTTGGCCATTTCAACCCCCCCCACCTCCCGGTAAGCAAAAACTAACATTGGCCAACATAGGAAAATAAAATCAACGGCAACCCCTCCCACAAAGGTGCTTCCGTAATATTTGAACGCTTTCAAAAGGAATTATACAATTTTTAAATTATCACGTACCGAAGGAAAATTTTAATTAAGTGTTGTAATTATCCCTGACATATGTAGCAAACCCCACTCCGCCTGTATTTTTTGGTTTGTTTGTTTGTTTGGCTTTTTTATGGCGCAAGAGCATCTGGGCTATACTGCGCCAAAGTATTTTTTGGGATGCACGTGGCATAATATTCATCGACTACCTTGTGAAAGGAAAGAGTCACAGGAGAGAATTATGCAGGATTATTAGAGTGTTTGAACAACGTGACTATTATTTGATTTTTGACTTGACGAGGTGGCTCCATGGGAGGAGATTTGGGTCAAATGGAGATGTCAAATGCGAAACTTTTTCATATTTTGAAGCCTTTGACAGATTGTACTATATGAAAGGTATTCAAATGTTAGAGGATCTTTGGAATACGTGTATTGCTCTTGAAGGAAACTATGTTGAAGAGTGAATTTGATTTTTGACAAAAAATTTATTTTTTTTTCATTGCTAGTTCCGGGACTTTTCTACCCATGCAGTAATGCATTAGATACCTCTAACTATACGACTTCCATCCTCTCGTTCACCCGCCATTTTTCGCAATCATTTAAATGCCTTCTTGACATGTTTAAACACAGAATGTACGTATTTTATCGTCACCAACTGGTAACACTTCTATAACCAGAATTATAGGTGTTTTAACTCCACCCCTCAGATGCGCTGTCGGCTAAGGCGCCTCTAATTTGCATGTTCTTGTCTACGCGGGAAGTTCTTAAATCATGATTGGATAGAGCATTTCGTGGCTGGAGCTATCGCCAAACTTCATTCGAATCCGTCGGTTAAAATGCGAATTTTGACTTTTTCCGATTATCCTTTAATTTTTCACTCCAATGTATAAACGCGATAACGTTTTAATCTTTCAATAATGTATTAAATTGGTGTTATTTTTTAGTTTTCGATCATTGCTTTTATTTATTTATTGTAAGAAAAATTTGTGTTTCCAGCAGATACCTATCACTTGTCATTTTCACATTTCGTAAAAATATACCAACAGAATAAAATACATAGATTTCAAACTCTAAGGGAACAGGGACGTTATTTTTGTGTGAAATAATTTGTATTTTTTCGTGAGCCGGCGGGCCACATAAAACACGTCGGAGGGCCGCATGCGGTCCGAGGGTTGAAGACTCCTGTCGTAAGTATTACCTACATTTTTATACTGATTTATTGTTTACTTTTATGTTTATGTGTGTGATAAGTAATAGTACTTTAGGTTTTCCTTAAGTAATACTTACCACATACCTAGCTATGCAACCCCTTCGTAAGAAACGCGTTCCGTAAGACAAGGGCGGATCCATAAGTTTTTCAAGTGGGGGGTGTTGTTTTCAGATTCCTATTTTTAGCCAAGTGTCAGGTACTTTTCATTTCATTTCCCATGGTATGATCCCAGCTTTTGGGGAGTGATTTGGATTCGCTAGTCCCGTAGGATAAGTTTGAGAACCACTGACTTAAGCGAAAGGTTTATATTTCTCTGAAAATGTAGGCCTTGGCTGAATATAGTTTTAGCTGCCTTCGCTGCATACCCCACAATCATATCAATGTCTTAACATTTTGTATTTTCATGTAGCATGCCAAACCACGACAAGTATTAAAATGTTTTTCATTATTTTTGAAATATGGTAGTGGCGGGAAGCAATCCATTCCTTAACCTAGTCAAATTTCTAAAGGTCGGACATTGATAGTCTTGCCTTTTGTAGTCCACATACAGTGGCGCAAATTCTACGCCTTGCTGCCTGCCCACAATGCTAATATTTTACCAGACGACTAGAGCTGAATTCGTTTTATTATGAAGGCTCAGTTTATAGATGAAGTCAAAGCAAAATTTGCGAGGGTTTCGCGCGCCTTAGGCGGAGCAAAGTTTGCGCCCTAAATTTGGATTATGGCCACGTTTAACGACTAAAAAATGACGTTAAAAAGTAAAATTTCGTTGGAATCCGCTCCTAGGATGACTAGCACTACAGTAACCTAGGCTGCCAGATACGTAAAGATTATTGAGGCGAGGTGGGGGCTAAGCACATATTATGTGCAGTGAAAATCGGCCATAACGTCCTCTAAGGGACCGTGCGAATTCTGTCGTATTAAACGATATCTTTAAAATCATAGTATAGTAATACACTTTAGAGGTTTTATAAATTGTTTTGATAGTAAAAAGTATCAAACGTTTTAGTTTCAAAATTAAAATAAAAATATGCTTAATATAACGAATTTAATGACCGTATGTATATTGTATAGTCACACTAAACACATAGTATGTTTTTAGTTTTTTAAATTGTAGAAAATGCGAAAGTATATAATATAAAAAACAAATATAATAACGTTTATTATAAAACGCTTTTTCCCTGTATAATGTACTGTGATGTCAGATATATGGATGGAAAAGTGCTGGGATAGAGTAAGAGTCTTCGTGCGATGCTGTCAATAATACGGTTGTCTTATACTTATATTTTAACGTAGGGGATATTTTAAAAACGTCTGTTCTAGAGAGATGCACCACTTTGCGGGGGCTTCCGCGAAGTTTAGGCTTTGAAGATGTTAAGTTGTGGTTTCTTAACAGGTGGTTTATGGAAGATGAGTAAGAGCCATTGGCACATGCCGAGGGGCCCCATTACCCTACAGTTTCGTATATAATTATATACAGTTTCGTATATAATTATATACAGTTTCGTATATAATTATATACAGTTTCGTATATAATTATATGGAGTTTTAGCTCTGTAATCCCCCCACCCCTCCTCAACCTCATTGACTTTTCTGCGTACGCTAATGGTAAGAGCCCAGATGAAAAAAAGAAGTCCAAACAAGGGTTGGGCAGCGGTCCACTTAGAAATTTTTCACGGATCTCGCGGGCCAGCGGTTTCGTAAAAATAAAAACTTATTAAAAGTCTCCCCTTCGAGTTTCTTCCAGTTTTGCTTGTTCATTTGCGATATAGGAAAGGCTCACCCATGTTGTGCCCACGGTTTTTCTTTATTTCTGGAAAAATCTAAAATTTTTGTTTTGGAATTCATTTTATTTCAAATAGTCGGCGGCGGCGGGCGGGATTAACACTGTTGGCGGAGTGTACGTTGGGTTGGGAATATTTTCATTTGGATAGCGATTTCAATCAACCCTCTGCACAAAACTTGTGTACACGAGTTTTTGTGTGATTGAGTTTTGTAGGAGGTCTTTTGTTTAGGGTGCAAGGGGAAATGAAAACATATTTCACCAGGACCTACATTTTTCAGGGAAATCTGAACCACTTTCATCGAGGGAATCAAACTACGAACCCACGTTTGTCGGAAAAATACGGAAAGCATTGGAAGCTCGCCGGAATTATTTACATGGTTGCCAAACATGTTACCGCTACGCCACTCCAAGATTTGGGGTGTAATATAAACGCGTTCACAACCAAATTACCATTGAAAGTTATATTTAAAAAAAAAGAGAAAGAAAGAAGAACGCTGGCAACTCCTCTCCGGGGGTTAAATCCCCGATTTGGTGGCTGCTTTCGTCGTAGCTACAGGACCAAGATGTCCCAATAAGCATTTGTTTTATTATCGTATACGTTTCAGATAATAATCTTTGAGCTTTGGACTAGATATTTATGCTGAAAAAAATTGTGCCATACCGTTACTATTGTTTTTATTATAATTATAGACAATGCCAGGTCTAAAACATGGGAGTCTCTATAGATAAAATACCAGGTTCTAGTCATAGAACTAAAACTTAAGGAAGAAAGCGATATCGATGAAGCTGTATGGAAAACGGGGTTCTCTTTCCGGTCGGCCATTATCAGCCCAGAAAACGTGGACCTCTTCGTAACATCCTACAGCTAGTGTTGTAAGCTTCGAATTGACAAATAATTTTTAACGGAAAATTGCTGTTTTCGCCCATTATGCCGGCCCGTGTGGCATTTGGTTGCATCAACCGATCTGATAAACCAAAACCTGATGTTACATTTCTTATGTAGCTTATTAAAATCGTTTATGGTTACAAGGGAACTACGCCGAGTGAGAGTCCGAACTGAGACATGTTGCTATTTATAGACTTTCGACCTGTAATTACGAATCCGAAGTCCTTTTTCTGTGAAATCTATATATTAATTTTTAATTAACGGATAAAGTTTAAAATCCGCACAGATTCAGGTGTTTGGCGAAATATTTGTAAGAATTGGCGATGCTTTTATTATGGTTTTAAAAATGGTTTGCTTTTTCGATAGAAAATAAAGTTTTAAAACAAGATACATGCTTTTTATGAAATCAAAAATGAACAAATAGAGCCATTATCACTAAGTTTAGTAATACAATATGAATAAATTGTACAAATAAATTATTAAAATAATGGAATTATTTATTACTAATTATTTTTTATTAATAAAAAAACAAACGTATATTTTATTCGCGAAGGCCGCTGTAGTAAGGGAGAACCAAATTGTTAAAAAAAATCGTACACTAAAACGTAGAGAACAGTATTATTAATGTTCTGGCAGTGACCCTGTGATCGGAAAGCTCCACTTCGCAGTTTCGCGCCTGTTGGCGAGATTTCAAGTATCACGTTAGCATCTTGGGAGTGGGTGGGGAAGGTGGTTGTGGTTGGTTTTATTTTCCTATGTTAGCCAATGTTAATTTTTGCTTACTAGGGTGGGGGAGTTGAAATGGCCAAAATGTTGCTTACGTAATACTTGAAGGCTCTCTTAAGTATGGAGACGGCCATGTAACCTTGTGTGTGTGAGAGGGGGTGTGATCAATAATATAAACGCCGTCTTTCATCGTGATAAATCCAATCGTTTACACTTCTCCTTACATAATAAATGATATGTAACTTCAATATCTGTTCATAAATTGAACATATATTACGAAAAATCGAATTTATTTTTTTTGGAAAAAGTTCACGAATAGATTTTTTATATAGCGTAGAACGCCATTTAACTCTTTCTGGGCTTATGATGGCGGCAACCGGAAATGACGACGGAAAATCATCGATAAAGGTACAGGAATAATCGGCTTCATGATTCAGCATAGAAAACGAGCATTAGGGCCCTTCCTTAAGTTTTAATTCCGTGGTTCTAGTTTCCTTTCATGTGAAAATTAGTCTCAATTTTATAACAATAGCAAACAATTCGCGCAACCCATTAGATCTAAAAATTGCGTATCTCTCATTTCTCTCATATCATGACCTGTGATCAGACTGACCTTGTGATAATACGAGGAATGTAGATCTAATAATAAACAAAACAATAATTAATCGAAAATATATTATCACGACCTTAGAACATGGTATGTCAAGTTAACCATAATACTGGTGTTATCAATTTCTAAACATTTTTTAAAACATGATTAGAGTTTACGCATGGAAGTTACGCACAAGTTAAAATAAAAAGTAATAAGGCAGGGGCATGGACACTCATATAAGTGAACACGAGTGGGGAGGGGCTAGAGCCCCCCCGTAGCCGTTCAAAAATTTGATTTGCCCGATTCTGCTGTGATTTTAAAAAGTCGCCTTTGAAATAAGGACGCGTTCATTACTGATTATCAACGGTATCAATTATTTTTGTAGCATTTTAGCATCTTGGCATCACTAAATGTTTATTGCCGAAGTGAGGTAATTTTTAATCAGCCCCGAAGTACTCATATAGGCGCCGGACGCAAAGCCAAACAATGTGACCGCTTATGACCGAACTTCCCGTAACGCTCGCAAAATGTATAACGATGTTTAATGAATTATAACCAATGATATTAATTTATATTCTAAATTAGGTGTTAGTTTATAAATGTAATATTTTAGGCCAAATTACTCTTTATTTCCTATAATCTTGAGTTTTCACTAATAAACTTTCTGTTTATGATGATTTAAAAGTTAATTCAAAATAGTATTGTCTCCGCTGTCAGTGGTAAGTTAGTTTGTACGCAACACTGAAAAAACAACAGTTATTATATTTAGAAAGTTGCCTTCTTGTTGCGCTTAAAAACAATGCTTTATTTAAATATTTAAATATCTGTATAAAAAAACGACTATTTAAATGCCTGTATAAAAATGAGTATTTAAATATCTATATGAAACTATTTGTATGAAAATAAATATGTATGAAAAATATTAAATTCTGTATAAAAGTATGCATTAAAATATTTTATTAATCTGGTTTTTATAATTTTTTTGCTAGTGTAAGGTATAAAAGGGTTTATTATGATTTAATGTTCGCCATTTTGTTTCCCCGCATATACGCTTTTCCCATCCAGAATCCAGATGGACCGACTCATCAGCGGTTCGCTGTGTTCCCGGCCACGGAAAAGACATTGGCTGCAGGCGACGATTGAGTTTAGTGTACAACACGGTACGGTGCAAGGATAACTTGATCGTATTTCGTCAAACTCTTTGACAAGCATTTCCTGCTTATAAGTACCCCTACTGGACATGATGATTACGACCCTCCGAGTGTGACACCACGAACCCTTGAGTGGAACAGCAAATCATCAATTAGTGTTAAAGGGGTAACCAATGAACATTTGCGTATGAAAAGGGTGAACAGCCAATAAGATCATTGCGAGTGTAGAGACGATGAGGTGAACACCAAGAAAAGACATTCTTTCGGTTGGACTCCTAGCGAGATGGTCACGCTGCCCATGATGGACATTCATAGTGTCTTACAATAATGTCAATCCTTAATCCTAACAATTTAACTTATTTTGCTGTGTGAGTGTAATTTGTTTAACCCAGAGACATGCTGTCTACATGGTTCATCTGTATCTTGGTATTTCTGACTCAATTGAGATAAGGTTCTAGGGTAACAATCCACGTGAGTTGACGTACGAGCTAAAACCCTTCTGACATAACTTATAATCTATCGGTGATATTATGGAGCCTATCACCGCTCCATCGTTCTTCAATCCGTCATAGAACAATAACCAAATCTATAAATGTAGAAACCGCAATTGGTAAGTAACCCTACAGTGGCGTTAGAAAGCTACGTGAATTACTTTATCTTTGAACCTTTTCGTTATTCTAGAACAGTGGTTCCCAACTGGTGGTCCGCGAAAGAGTCTCGCGTGGTCATTATTTAAAAAAAAAGTATAAAAAATATTAAATTTAAATATAAAATGAAATTAATGATATATTTGTAGTATTTTACAATCTGACGGAACTTCAGAAAACGTATTAAAAGTAATTCGTCTTAACGAGGTTCGACTGTATTATCATTAGAGTTTATTATTATTTTTTTCCCCAAGGAACGATTTTACAAACACCCCCCCCCCAAAAGACTCTACTCCCTTTTTTATTAAGGCATAACTGTCAACACGTGAAAATTTTTCAAAGTGATTCGCGGGTACAATTGAAGTGGAAAAGTGGTCCCCGGCTTAAACTGAGTTGGGGGAACCACTCACTGTTCCAGAAGCTACCATCACCTGTGTTACAAAAATAACAAAACAAACTCGATCTAATTTCACTAATCTAATTAGATAGGGTTTCTAGCGACTATGTATTTTTTCTTTCCAATTTCGTTTTTACTGTGACTTCGTGTAACGTTAAATATACATCCGGCTGTTCGCAGAAAAAAAAACCAGCAGCAGCCATTTGAATGAATTTTTCGCCAACTGTTACACAAGCTGCCAAGTGTGCGCGCGTTCACCCTTCTCCCACTTACGTCCAGAGATGCGTTTATGTGGATACTATATTGCACTTCCCATGGATTGCACAATTACCCATCTTAGCCGGAATTGGACTACGTGCGGATCCACGAGGAGTAGGCTGCTAGCCCAAACGTTTTGGCGCGAACTTTCTTGCGGGAACAATGGCGAACTTTTAGGAATGAACAGTAAGAGGATTTTTTTTAAAAATTGTATTATTTTAGTTAGGGTTGACCTAGAAATAATAGTTCGCGGGGGGAGTATTTTTTTTTTAAATGGCATGGTTCAAGTATTACGTAAGCACATTTCTGGCCATTCTATATTCCCCCCCCCTTCCCCTTGTAAGAAAAAATAAGCAAATGATTCACCCTCCCCCTCATGCTTACGTAAGATTTCGATTCTCTAATTGTGTGGTACAAGTTTTTGAAATAAAAATTCAATGTGTGTGATGCAGATGGCTGTTATTGAATTGAGAACTAAAGCTTAACTAAAAAGGTTACTTTAGTTCTCAATTCAATAACAGCCATTCAAATTATGGTACTATTTTCGCTTTTATCGTACTATTGACAGGGTGCCTACTTACCTGGAAAAGTCGGAAGTTTTTTCTGCCTGGAAAAGTCAGGGAAAT
>QLNU02006663.1:0-10619 GCA_006491805.2 Dysdera silvatica | reverse complement strand
AATTCCATATAAATAATGCAGCGGTTCCTCTGTTCCCTTAAAGTCACTCTTCAATTCGATGACCCTACTCGTTTCAACAAAATATTTAGTATCATGACTGAAATTTACACCATGATGCCGAAAATAGTTTGCCTTTTGAATTGTATGTTATTTTGGTAATGTTTTCTTACGTGCGTGCTTCATAAAACACACTGAATTATGTGGACATCACGTTTCATATATTCGTAAGTTCTCAACTGTTCCAGTTTTAGCTTTACATAAGACAGTTTAGATTTTTTTTTCATCGTCCATGATGCATTCGATTATACAATTTCTATTTGGGCTTCAATTTTCTTGTATATACGGACTCTGCGCCCGCCTTAATTTGAAATTCAGAGAGGGCTTACGATCGATGACATTCACTGCTATATATATATATACAGTTTCTAACGAAATATTTTAAGAGCAAGCGCTTTAAGTAACGGTGCTTTCGAATTCAAGAAATTTTTAGTCTTCAATGTAAGTGGGGCTTAGTTCTATAGGTGACGTTTTCCCACAAAACTGGATTCGGGAACCATTACAGCTTATTTTCAAATTATCAAGTCGTAAATGATTTTCGACCTAGTGGTGCCAAGTCTCCTATTCGGGTGACTTCGCAAGTGTTCTTCAGGAATCTCAGTGGACCGATTGTTGTTGAAAGGGTTTTGGCAGGGCCAAACAGATTTCTATAAATCATAAAATTCAGTTAACTACGCTCCAAACATTTAAGTACGCTCCAAACATTTTTTTTAAATAGTCCAAACATTGCATGTACCTCATCATGATTTAACATTATTCCTAGTAAGAAAGAATGAGGATTTCTCTTGACCTCCGGTTTTGTGATATTTTAATTTATCCCAAATGGTAACTCATTTGGCGTTCACCAATTCTCCAGACGATTTTTCCATCAGGAACGAACAATAGTGAACTATTTACTCATCATTGCAACGGTTGCATGAAATCCCAGCATTATCATAGTTGTTCCAGTTGAAGTGATTAGCTTTAAGGGGGCACATACCCCACAAAGTTTCAAAAATTCACTTTTATTTTTTTTTATCAGAAAGCCCAAATATTTCTGAACATTTTAACACCAACCGTTTAAAAATATCTACATTAGAAGTTGAGTTACGAAAAAAAATCTAAAGAGTACTGAATCTTCAAAGATGCCATTTTAAAGGGACGCAGAGTTTGTTTACATTTAGTTTCGATGTTTTCGTATTCATATATTCGTTTAAGAATTTTATGCGCATTGTAGGAGACGTGTCTACATACATACTTTCTTATTTTATCAACAGATGCAGGACAAATGAAGTAAACTACTCTACGCACTTTATGTTTGTAAACAAACCAGTGTTCCCTAAAACAAACCACGTTTTTGAGATTGCCTGCTGCTTGTTCCACGTTTGGTTTTTTGATCTCGTTTTTGCGATCCAGGTTTTGAAATCCTATTTCCTTTCTTTTTTAATACATATATTTATATTTTGTCGTTTCTCTTACTCTATATATTATCTATATATTATCAGTGTTATGGCGAATGTTATTCCCACTAAAAAACGTGCATCCGGAACACGGCCAAAAAAAAGAAAATTTACTGGAAATGTACATACACGAAATCATAAAATGCTGGACGAAAGCACATCGAGCAAAAAATTAAAGCTGTGCTTTGAAGAAGATTCTCCTGTAGATCAAACTTTTGAAGGGTACTGAATATTGGATAAGAGGCTGATGTTTGAGGCCCTGGAACAATTCCTTTCTTGCAAGGTATGTGGTTGCAGCATTACCATCAGTGAATTAATTACCAGTGGACTAGCATCTAAATTTATTTTGAATTGCTCAAGCTGTGGACAAATCGGTTCTTTTCTCAGCAGTAAATTTATTGGCCCGAAGAATCCTGTTGCAGAAATAAACCGTCGGTTTTTATATTCCATGAGATGTCTGGGTCAGGGATTGTCGGGGATGAATATGTTTTGTGCTGTAATGGATTTGCCACAGCCAAACGCAGAAGGGTCGTATAATCGACAAATCAAACACCTTGAATTAGCCACCTCGAAAATTGCCACAAAATCCATGAAGAAGGCTGCGGAAGATGAGGCACTACTTACAGGGTCATCGGACATCATCATTAGTGGGGACGGTACCTGGAAAACCAAAGGGTATATGTCTTTGGTAGGTGTGTGTACTGTTATTGGTGAACAGTGTGTGAAAGTTATCGATAAAGAAGTAATGTCAACTTTTTGCAAGGGGTGTGATGCATATAAAGGTATTCGACGTGGTCCAAACTTCGATAAATGGAAGGCCTTACACGAACTTGAATGTTTGAAGAACCATACGGGTTCATCGGGAAGTATGGAGGCGGTAGGCATGTGCCGTATATTTGAACGATCAGAGGCACTAAGAGATGTTAAATACAGTGGATATATAGGAGACGGGGATTCAAAAACATTTTTATCCATAAGGAATTTACAGCCATACGATGATGTAGACATTAAAAAAATCGAATGTGTTGGTCACATTCAGAAGCGCATGGGAGCCAGGCTAAGGAAAATGAAACAACATATGTCTGGAAAGAAATTAGAAGATGACAAGTGTCTTGGAGGAAAAGGCCGGCTCACTGATAAAGAGATAGACCAACTCAGTTCCTACTATGGGAATGCAATCAGGGAGCATAAGGACAATTTAAGTGCGATGAGGAAAGCAGTATGGGCTGTCTTCTTCCATAAAGGATCAAGTGATGCTGATCCACTGCACCATTTTTGCCCCAAAGGAAACACATCGTGGTGTGCTTACCAGCGAGCTATTACAAAAAAAGCAACTGGGACATTTCGCCATAAACATTCTTTACCTCAGGCTATCATGAAGGTTATAAAACCGATTTTCAACGACCTTTCCCATCCCAAATTACTGAGTCGTTGCTTAGGAGGGAGGACTCAAAATCCAAACGAGTCCCTCAACTCAATGATTTGGAAGTTTTGCCCCAAAACGTCCGGGTCAGGACGTCGAATTGTAGACATCGCTACAAATGAAGCCATAATTCAGTTCAATGAAGGGGTAAAGGACGTCTCCACACTATGAAGGCTTTTGACATCCAACCTGGAGTGCAGGCAAGTCGTATTTTAATAAAAGCTGATGAACGACGAATGTCACACTCCCTACGTCGTGCAACCAATGCCACCAAAAGCCGACGTCAAGTGAAAAGACGCCAAAAATTAGGTGCAGCTGAAGCTGTGAAGCATGCCGAAGGACCCTCATACTTGTCTGGTGCTTTTTGAAGAAGCTTCATCAAAACAGGTTTGTAATACAAAACTTTGCTTTTAGTTTTTTAGCAACAACAATCAATTTTATCATGCGCGCAAGGAATTAATATAGCATTTTGAATTGATGAATGAGTGATGACGTTGTCATTGATTTAAAACAAATGGCAACAGATATATTTTGCTAGCATTTTATGAAGGGAAACTGTATAATGATGTTGCATGCAATTTTTCATACCTGAGTTTGTGTTATTTTAATATAAATTGTTGAAATCTGGGCTATTTTGGGACATTTTTGAGGCCAGGGATATGTGCTCCCTACGTGTTTCTCTCAAGACTGTATATTTCAGCCTTGTGCCCAAGATATTTACAACTTCATTTGTGCTGCTGTAATGAAATTTGCCATGCTCTTGTAATAATACATGGTAAACATTGCAAGAAATTAAACATTTTTATATATATTAAAAAAATAATGGATAAAAAACAAATATCGCATTTTGATCACCGTTCCAAGACTGCTGCGGAAACTTTTCAATAGGTGGAAAGCTAACAGAAGTTGCAAAAAACTTAAAACTATAACATCCAAGGAAGGTTCTACATACTCTTCTGTTGTATTCTAAACAAGTTTATGAAGGTAGGTTGATGCAAATAGATAATAACTCCAATGTTGACAAATATTTTTCTTTAAACGCGTTTTTCTCAAAACAGTAAATTTTAGCCTTGCGCGCAAGATATTGAAAAGACTTTTTACACTAGTATAATAAAAATTGGCACACTCTTGTAGCCATGCATAATTAATAAAATGACGAAAAAGATAAGAGATTAAGTAATAATATTTTTATCTAGATGCATTTTAATATTGAAAAAATGGCAAATTTTAAAATTTTTATTTTTTATTGTTTTAAAAAATATTAAATATCATTATTTTCTCAAGATTTTTCGTTAATTGAAAGCTGTACTCATTATTTATCATTTAACACATTACTTTTGGTAATTAGATAATAACAACCAATTATATTGTGCGCGCAAGATGGTATTAAAAATTTTAACGGGCAAAATCTGGTATAATATTTTAATTTATTATAAAAAAATAACAATACATAAATACATTTTGTTAATGATTTTAGTAAGCTCATAATACAATAATCCTATGTGCAAATTTTTGTTTTTGGGTATGTGTTATTTTAAAAGTTATAGAACGTTGAACTTCAGCCTATCAGAAGGCATTTCGTAACACTTAAGGGGTATGTGCCCCTTAAGCAGAAATTTGCTCCATTTACTGGGTTCTCCAGCTTAAGGGCCTAGGGAGTTTCCAGCTAAATTTTCAGAGCGCGATTCCTGGTTATGCCAGTTATATGGATTCTCGGCAAGGTAGTGGAACGCTGAACTCCAGGACTAGTGCTGCAATTTAATTCAAGTCATTCTTCATGATGTTCTTGACTTATTACTTGACATTTATGAATTTGGGAATGCTTCGCCATGTAGTAAGGCTAGGTACCCTGCGAAATTACCGAAGGGTGCAGAACAGCCTTGCATGCATTTACCGATACTAGTGCCCCACAGTAACGATTCGTAGAATTATTAAGACTCGTATGCCGTGAGGTTTCGCATAAGTAATGCATATTCTGGAAAATGTTTGTCCTTGACGATACCTTATATTAAATTTAAGTAAGTCGTTAATATGTTCGTTGAGATCACGCATCCACAGCAGGTAAAAGGATGAAAAAAAATCCTAGGCTTTGCTTCAAGGTTTCAGTTGAAAAATTATTTTCAGAAAGTTTGCAATGATGAATCCGTAAATTTTATAACCAAATGACCTTGATATCTCCAGTTGGGCTTAAAGCAAATACATCCAGCAGTTGCGTGGAAACATGAAGACACTAGTTTTGAAAGTCAACGTTCAAAAAGGGTTCCTTTTTTTTTTAGCGTTTACTACTGGGTGGTTGAAAGTCTGGAACCAATATCTAGCTACCAATGGCCAGGAAACAACGGAGCAGGTATTGCAATAACTTGAATATCATTAACACGAATGCTGGATTAGCATTTCCAAAGAATATAGAATTTTAAGATTGGACGAGAATTTTTCGAGTATTATGGGCGCCTCCGCACCCGTTTTCTCCGCCGAATGTCCCCACCGTTCAGCGTTACTTTCGTGGCAATTGTGTCTGAGAATGTTTGTTCGGTCGATGCCCTTATGTCAAGGCTATACCGATTCGACATAGGTCTTCAAAGCGTTTTATTCTGAAAGCCCATCGTTTTTTTGTAGTTTTCTTTTCAAACATACTCGAAACTATACGAATGTAAAAGTTCATTCCGGGATTCAATTTTGATGTGGTGTTGGAAATATCAGCTTTTAACATTGCGCAGAGGAAATCACATTGAAATAGGGTTGTGGGTCTTGAATTTGGTGACAATGATTTGTTCTGAAACAGTTTTGCATTTAAACATGGAAGATCTAGTTGTTTTCCATGAAATAATTTGTATCTAAATTTTTCGACGAAATACTAGATTTTTAACTGACGGTGCAACGATAGTAAAGTCCATATCATTCCAAATATTGCTTTTTAATAGCCTTTCTGTGCTAAGTTCTGGAACGCGATTTCTTCCTTTCTCGGTAATTCACTTCTAACCACGACTGTTTTTAAAAACGCAATTCTTTTTAATTGTAAACTTTAATAATGCAAATATTTCATGGGATCTATGTTCCTACGTTGAGAGTTTCTCATATCTGTTGATAAAGCTTCCTTTCAGTTCCTGAACTTCGTAACTGGGTATTCTGACAAACATAACAAGAACGCCATTTTGTGGATGTCGATATCACGATGTAGACTTGAAGAGAACTTCACTTCGTTTGCGACTTTCTAATAGCCTTTCTGTGCAAGTTCTGAAAGCGCTTGTTCTTCCTTTCTCGGCAATTCACTTAATTAACCACGACCGTTTTTAAGAAGGCAATTTTTTAATTGTAAATTTCAATAATGCAAATGTTTTATGGGTTCTATGTTCCGAGTATTATTCTATGTATGTCGAGAGTTGCTCATATCAAACGTATCTGTTGATAAAACTCAGTTCCTGAATGGTATAACTGGGTAATCTGGCAAACATAACGAGAACGCCGCTGTATTTCTGGAAATCTGAATTCGTAATTTGTTGCGAGGTTTCGCATAACTAATGCCTACTGTGGAAAACTTGTCCTTGACGATACCTTGAATTAAATTTAAGTAAATCGTTAAAATTTTTGTTGAGATCACGAGTCCCCAGCAAGTAATAAGATTGCAAAAATCCTACGTTTTGCTGAAAGTTCAGTTAAATTGATTTTCAGAAAGGTTACATTGATGAATCCGTAAAGTTTGTAATCAAATAACGTTTTTCCATCTAGGCTTAAAGCAAATACATCCAGCAGTGACGTGGAAACATGCAGGTACTAATTTTGAAAGTCAACTTTAAAAGTGTCTTTTTACTAGCGTTTACTCCTGGTGGTTGAAAGTCTGGAACCAATGTTTTGCTATCAATGGGCAGGAAAGAACGGAGCACGCATTTCAATAATTTGAACATGACTGACACGAATGCTGGATTAATATTTCCAAAGAATATAGAATTTTAAGATTGGACGAGGTTTTTTCGAGTTATGTATTTATGAAGACTTAAGCAACCGTAAAGAATTTAACAGTTTATTGTTCTGAATAAGCAAACTTACTCGCAAAGTCACATCTAGTTGAAAATTTTTTTTTTTTTGGTGTAAGGAAACCAAGACATGTAATTTATAAAGTTTAGACTGAAACGAAGAAACAAGAATTTCGAGGAAGTTAATTTCGGAGTAATAGTATGTTAAAAAAAAAATAGTGTTCGAGAATATCTATTTAACGTCTTTGTTACAGACGTTTCCTTTGGGGTCCGTGTGTATTCCCTAGGAAGGGCCATGACATCCAAACCTTGTCTGAATCCGATTCCGATGAATTCCTTCTTGTAAATGTACTTAAACGTAATCTCCCTTAGGCGTTCTATTCGGTTAAAAATCCTATTCAAACGGCAATTTAAGGTAGATAAAAGTGCGTTTGTCTACAGCGACATTCTAAACGTCGCAAACAAATGAATTTCGAGAACCATATTAAGTTGTTTACAATAGTTACCTTTATCTTTTTACCTTCCATCTTTCTTCCATGACTTGAATTATTTCTGACGGTGAGTGAAGATAGATAGGAGAAAGATCGTACCTATGTCTTTATTTTCAAACGCAACTAATCTGACAAGTTTTTACACATTGGGATTTCGATCCCACAAAGTGCTGTCTTCCCCATCTTTCGACTTCGAAAGTAAGAATTTAACACACTTTCGCACACATTATCTTTAATTTGTGTTGCAACGTGGTTTTCTGAACACCACGTGAATTGCATGACATGTAGATGACACTGAATAGAATTCAAAATTTCAGAAGCGACTTTCTAATAGCCTTTCTGTGCTAAGTCCTGGAAGCGCTCGTTCCTCCTTTCTGGGTAATTCACTTTCAACTAATAACGACTGCTTTTTAAGAACGCAATTTTTTTTAATTGTAAATTTCAATACTGAAAGTATTTTATGGGTTCGATGTTCCAACGTTGAGAGTTGCTCATATCAAGTATGTCTGTTGATAAAGCTTTCAGTTCCTGAAGGGCATAACTGGGTATTCTGACAAAACGAGAGCGCCTCTTTCCTATTTCTGGAAATCTGAATTTGGAAGTTCCTTGGAAATCTTTATGATTTCAACTAGGTGGTTCTTGCTCAGCTTGGAAGCTTTCGGCCAGAGTGGATGCAAGTCTTGAGTATCTTGACAAAATGGCCTCTTTACTAAATGGTTTCTTTTCAGTATTTTCATCTTTGACAAATGACATGATTGTCACGGGTTCATATGCGTAACTGCGCACGGGTTGATATGCGTAAAAAAATTCTTCACCCCCACTCAATATTTTCTCCATAAAGATAGCAACACGTGTTTATACGCCAAGTGCGGTGACGTTTACTTTCACTTTTGTAACCAGATTCGACGAAGGCAGTCATTCACTGCCGAAACGATCATCCCCTAATTAATTTTAACCGTGTTAGTCGTATTTTAAATAGTTTAAAGATTGTCACATTCGCAATCTTTGATTCTAATGCAGTCATTGGGTTATTGTCCTCAATGCCTTCGTGCCATTAAGTATATTTTTCGAATCTTCATCTGAATCATTTGATAATGAAGTATGTCTTTACAGCAGTTCTTGGATTATTGGGAACATCTTAATGTATTAATCGTAGAATTGTTCCTCGTCTTGAACAAGAAATTCATTTTAGCAGTCGCCACTTCCGCTTCGTTAATATTTGGAATTTACTTCACCCTCAAATTTTAGTTTCGTTTTGTGGATATCCATTTCATTTTTGATAGCCTTTATTTCCCTTTCAGCCTTTTGGATCAAGACATTTTCGTCAATTTCGACAATTTCGGTTCGTCATTCGTTTAAGCTATATCGCAAACGCCTAGCAAGTTTCACACTAATTTTTCTTTCTCCTCAGGCTCTGTGCCGAAAGTGCATAGAAACTCCTTTCGTATGTCAGTATCTGCTTTAACTTTTAAAACATTATCCCCACAAAGGGAAGCAAAAACATATCGTTATCCACGTACATTGATTAAAACGTACCTGCGTCATGACCTTGTTTACTAATGTCAAAAATTAAGTTTTGGTTCCTAATTTTGGTATAAACTTTAATTGACACTGGAAGTGATAACATACAAGTTTCATATTTGACATTCTTCGATGTTCGTCATTTTACATCCTTTAGTTCCATGGAAATAAAGCAGCGGTCCCTCTGTTCCCTTGGATAGGCACTGTTCAATTCGATGATCATACTCGTTTCAACAAAACAATTAGTGCCATGACTTTTGCGCAATTTACTCCATGATGAAATCAATAGTTTGTCTTTTGAATAATATTTGTTATTTTGGAAATATTTTCCTACGTGCGTGTTTTATAAAATATAGTGAATTATGTGGACATCAGCTTTCATATGTCCGTAACTTCGATCGTAACTGTTCTAGTTTTAGCTTTACATAAGAGAGTTTAGTTTTATTCATCGTCCATGATGCATTCGATTATATAGTTCCAATTATCTTGTACATACGTCCCCGGCACCCGTCCTAATAATTCGAAATTCAGGGAGGGCTTACGATCGATGACATTCACTGCTATATATGCCGTTTCTAACGAAATATTTTTAAAGCAAGCGCTTTAAGTAAATAGTGTTTTTGAATTCACGAAATTTTGAGTCGTCAATGTGAGTGGGGCTTCGTTCCACAGGTGACGTTTTACACTAAAACTGGATTCAGGAATCATTACAGCTTATTTTCAAATTATCAAATCGTAAATGATCTTCGACCTAGTGCGGCTAAGTCTCTTGTTCGGGTGATTCCGTAAGCTGTTTGTCAGGAATCACATTGGACCGGTTGTTGTCGAAACGCCTTTGGTAAGGCCCAACAGACTTCTATAAAACATAGAATTCAGTTATACTACGCTCAGCGTAGTCCAAATATCGTAACTACCCCAGCATGATTTAACATTATTCCTAGTAAGAAAAAATGAGGATTTCCCTTGACTTGCGGTTTAGTGCTATTTTAATTTCTCCTAAACGGTTACTCATTTTGCGTTCACCAATTCTCCAGACAATTGTTCTATCAGGAACTAACAACAATGAACTCGGCGTTGTAACGGTTGCATGAAATCTCAGCATTATCATTAGTTGTACCAGTTGGAGTGCTTAGCTGTAAGCAGAAATTTGCTCCATTTAATGGGTGCTCCAGCGTAAGCACCTTGACAGTTTCCAGCTAAATTATGAGAGCGTGATTCCTGGTTGTGCCGGTTGTTTGCATTCTCTGCAAGGTAGTGGAAGGCTGAACTCCAGAGGACAAGTGCTGCAATTTAATTCAAGTCATAGTTCTTAATCGGAATCATTTTATTCTTAATTTTTTAATGATGTTATTAACTTATTACTTAACATTTATGAATTTGGGAATGTTTCGCCATGTAGTAAGGCCCTGTAGTAAGTACCCTGAGAAATCACCGAAGGGTACAGAACAACCTTGCCAGCACTTACAATGACTCGTAGGACTTAAGGCGTGTGCTGTGAGGTTTTGCATAAGTAATGCCTACTCTGGAAAATGTTTGTCCTTGACGATACCTTACATTAAATGTAAGTAAATCGTTAGCATGTTCGTTTAGATCACGCATTCATATCAAGTAATGAGGCGAAAAAAGTCCCAGGCTTTGCTGCAAGGTTTCAGTTGACAAATTTTCAGGAAGTTTGCAATGATGAATCCGAAAATTGTATAATCAAATAACCTTGATA